>JAWPHD010013057.1:0-71215 GCA_037043455.1 Cyrtodaria siliqua
GGGAAATTCCATGAAATCCCGAGAGAAATTAGCTCCCGGCGGGAGATATCACATGTATGATCAGAGCTATGATTCTCACAGGTAGGGTCATGCTAAAGAGTTAGTAGGGGTAAAAGGGTTAATAACTAGAAAGTAACTAATTTTAGTACCTGTTTTGTACATGTTAAAATAAAACCATGTTTTCGAGACAGTGGTAATTTGGATGCCTTCTATTATCAAACAATTGTTGTCTGTGTTTTTATTTCCATTTGTAGAGCACCAATGTTAATCTATCCTTTTATATCTTCTTGAAAACGTGTCTTTTGTTCCAGATGTACACATACACAGCTGACATTCCAGCCTGGGTTGTGATTGGTCGATCCGTCTTGTTTATCCCATCATGCATTTGTCTGCTCGCATTGCTCTTTATATTCTTCAAGTTTGAGCTGGTGGGAAAAGTGCTTGACAAATGTATTCTTTATTTGTAAGTACTTTAAAATATTAAAACCTTAAACATACAGAACCATCAATTAGAGGAGAAATCTAATATGAACTAGATAATGCGGTCGATTGCTCACCATCGCAAATCCCCGCCTTACCCCCTATTATGACCCTGGGACTAACATTTTATACCACTGCTCTGAATAACGTTCAGTTTGATATGCAACACGACCCTATTCAAAGAGAAATAATTGTTTACCCTGCCCACTCCCTCAAGTGTAAGCAGGGGCGTCCGTGGCCGAGTGGTTAACGTCTCTGACTTGAAATCACTTGCCCCTCACCGCTGTAGGTTCGATCCCTCAGGGGCCTAGGAATCTTTATGTGAGGAAGCTATCCAGCTGGCTTGCGGAACGTCGGTGGTTCTACCCAGGTGCCCGCCCGTGCACGAAAATTGCCCGGAGGGGCACCTGGGGTCTTCCTCCACCAGTGGAAGCTGGAAAGTCGCCATATGACCTTAGCTGTTGGTGCGACTATAAAATCCAATTCAATCAAGTGTAAGCCCCAGGGCATGACCTAGGCATCCCTTTCAGAATCCCATTTGAAGGAACTCAACAGTTTCCAAGTTATTACCCAGGGGTGGGGAAGGACCCCGAGGCCGGTACTGGTTGAATGGTTGTATCCATCTGTTCATGATAGTGAGTGTATAAATATATGGTTATAGGGCTGCGATCTCAGCAGTTTCCAATTTATGGCCCAGGTTTTATGTCCCCAAGGGTGGAATAAACCCCAGGGTTGATGCTGGTTGGATGGTTGTATCCGTCTGTTCATGCCCAGTTAAGTGTTTGATTATATGGTTATAGCGATGGAATCTCAGCAGCTTTCAAGTTATGACCCATGGCTGATTTTCCCAGCGGTGAGAACAGACCCCTGGGCAGATGCTGTTTGGATGGTTGTAGCCATCTCTTCATGCCCAGTAAGTGTATAATATATGGTTATAGGGTTGGGTTTTCAATGGTTTCCGAGGTTTGACCGAAGGGCTATGTCCCCAGGGGTGGGGATGGACCCCGGTGCCAATGCTGGTGGGATGGTTGTATATGTCTGTTCATGCCCAGTATGTGTATAAATGGTTATAAAAAACATTTACAGACTCCGCCCTCCCCTTCAAATGTAACCCCTAGGGCATGACCTAGACGTCCCATTCAAAATCATGTCTGATATGTTTTATAACTTGTCTTAATTCCTGCTCTTTCTGTAAAAAAAACGTAGGGATTACAATAACCTTTAAATAAATAAAACAAACAATCAGTTCCTAGCTGTAACAGATAGCCATGCTGACTTACACGGAGTTTGTGGGAAAATCCTTATGTCTGGAGTTAGTGACCATCATACCCTCACAATGACAACTCTCCAGAAATCAGATAAGTTACAGTCATAGAGCCAACCAAGGGCGGTAAATGGGTATTTTACATCCTTTATAAAATAATTGATTGACTAGTTGTTAAAAAATTACATAATAAATACATGATTTTCAGTATACTTGCTGGTAGAATAATGAATACAATTCTGTTTTGTTTCAGATGCTGCTGTCTTGGTGTGCTTTCCACATTGTTACTATTTTTAGACATTGGATATTGTGAGAAAAATGAGAGTGTGATGTCACTTCCTGCCTGGAAGTTATCCCTTATAACCACAGGGGTAGTCAGTTTCTCGCTGAAAATACTCTCCACAACCCAGGTAAGGATGGGGAAAAGACAATTTTAAATGAAATGGTTAACTAGTATGTATATTACATTATTTTGGGTCATTTTGGGGCCGTCACCTTAGTGATGGGGTGAATGATGAAGATTTCCATCAGACAAGCCATCGACAGAGCTTGAACCCTTGTGGGGTCAGAGGTCTGACCATCGACATGGCTCGAACCCTTGTGGGGGCAGATGTCTGGCCATCGACAGGACTCAAACCCTTGTGGGAGCAGAGGTCTGGCCATCGACAGGGCTCGAACCCTTGTGGGGGCAGAGGTCTGGCCATTGACAGGACTGGAACCCTTGTGAGGGCAGAGGTCTGGCCATCGACAGGGCTCGAATTCTTGTGGGGCAGAGGCCTGGCCATCGACATGGCTCGAACCCTTGTGGAGGCAGAGGTCTGGCCATCGACAGGGCGCGAACCCTTGTGGGGGCAGAAGTCTGGCCATCGACAGGGCGCGGACCCTTGTGGGAGAGGGGAGGGCAGCAGTCTGCAGCTCTGAAGCACAATTATGCAGTTTAAATTATGCTGGATTTTCAGAAAGTGGAAAATTGGTCAAACCAGTGAAATTTGATTTGGGAAGGGGGGAAAAATACTGCTTAAAAACATTATGTGAAAAAACAAAAGCAACACAATTAAAAGAAGTGTGGTAAAAGGTTAAACAAATATTGATGAATGATTGGACACCAGTGTTGCTACCCACTTCACATTTTGTTATTTCCATGGTGAAAAAAGAAATTGAGACCTGAGCATGTTCTCATATACTGTTGGGGGAAACAACTATTTAATATGATCTTTATTCTATCTTTATATAATGTTTTGTTTTGTCCAGTCACTTTCAACTCCAATGCACAAAAATGTACAACAAAATATACAGCTGTCCCATGTTCCTGTTTCAGGATCTGCTCATTCCCCTGGTGGAGGAGAAGAGAGAGAAGGAAGTGCCAAGGTTGCCATTTATCGGTAACATAACCAGTATTCTGACATTCTTACTGGCATGTATGCAGTCGCCATTCAGGGGCGTTCTGCATGATATATGGGTAAGTAATAACTGGTATTCTTTCTGGCGTGGCCCAGTGGATAGCATGCTGGAATTGAAACTGGAGGACCCAGGAATGAGACTTACCGGTGAGCACCCACTGAGTTGTCGGTGTGTTTTTGGGAAAGACATATTTCCTTAGCCTCGTCTGTTGGATGGGGACGTAAACTGGGCAGTCCAGTGTAGCTGAGTCTATCCTCTGAGCACCATAGGAATCTATCCGATAGTAAGAGTAGTGCAGGTTACTGTGTTTCCTTCCCTCACTCTGGCGCGACTTGAAATAACCGATAATGTTTTGATTAGCCATTAAATAACAATTTGGTTCAATTTAGTTTTAATGGCATGTAAACCATCACCGTTGAGGGGGCACTTACATGATATATGGGTGAGTAATCGCAATTATTCTATACCTAATTTATACATCCAATCGTAGACGCTCTTTCGAGTCATGTGACCGTACAATATATTTCCGTATCGGGACGCACGCGCGTACAAAATATCCCGTATTTTGTTCGTATTGTACGCTTCACAGGTTCCATGTTAAACCTATGATAAAGACCGAAACGCGTGAAAAGGTCCGAATAAAAATCAGAACCGACAGGCTTCTGTCATTACCTAACCATAAATTGTTGTCAAGTAATGAAAACCTATCTATTGCACATATTTTTATTTAATTTTCCTTTATAACAAAAAAAAAACACAAAAAACTAGCATAATATATCATTGTTTGAAACTGACCTTCGGTAGTATTTAATCACTGTTGACAACGGAGAAATGGGCATTCTTTCAAGCAAATAAAGCTTGAGAGTAAGCCATGTCGAACACAATATATAAAATACATAGACCTACATGCAATTGTGCTTTCGATGTTCATAGCGACTTGCTTGAGCATGAAACAAACGAAAGTTATATCCGAATTATAAATGATTGGTTAAAATAAAGGTATAGAATAAAAAGGTTACTTAACATGGTTCTGTACAATACGGGATATATTTGGACTCGTACACAGCTGGAAAAAATCATATTGGACTCGCCTAACGGCTCGTCCAATATGACTTTTCCAGCTGTGTACTCGTCCAAATATATCTCCGTATTGTACAGAACCATGTTAAATAACCTATAAGTATTCGTACATCCTTACTGTCATGTGTGCCACCGCCATTCAGGGGGCTCCTGCATGATATATGGGGTGAGTAATCGCCAGTATTCTTACATTCTTACTGGCATGTATCCAGTCACCATTCAGGGGGCTCCTACATAATATTATATGGGTGAGTAATCGCCAGTATTCTTACATTCTTACTGGCATGTATCCAGTCACTATTAGTGGGCTCCTACATAATATTATATGGGTGAGTAATAGTCAGCATTCTTACAGCGCCGGGATAGTTAAGATGCTGCGCCTTAAACTTTCTTGCCTCTCACCACTGTGGGTTTGAATCCCACTGGGAACTTGACTTGTTGAGTGAGAAAGTGTTCATTCGTACGGATGGCGGCAGGTATACACTACTGGTTCTGCCCAGGAAAAACTGAGTGGTCTGCCTACACCACAAAAGCCTCGACCATAAAAAAATCATCGACCGTCATATATAGCGTAACAATGTGTTTAAAATTACGTAAAACACCATGCAAACAAACACATCTTACATTTTACTGGCATGTACACAGCCATCATTCAGTTTGTTTGGTGTTTTACGTCCTTTTCAACACGTAAGGTTATATGATGGTCGACTTTTATGCCCCCGAATGGCGGCATATGGTAGTCGCACCGGCCGTCAGTCAGTCCGTCCGTACAATCGTGTCTATAACTCTGACATTCCTAGACGGATTTTCAAATAACTTGGCACAAGTGCTCACCATAAAAAGATGACATGTCTTGCACAAAATCCAGGTCCGTGGCTCCAAGGTCAAGGTCACACTTAGAGGTCAAAGGTCAAAAAGAAGTGCTTTCGTGTCTGGTTAATAACTCAACTTTTCAAATAACTCAGCACAAGTGCTCACCACAACAAAACGTGTTACGCGCAAAAACTAGGTCCATGGCTCCAAGGTCAAGGTCACACTTAGTGGTCAAAGGTCAAAACCACTTCGGGGGCATTTGTCAGTGACATTTCTTGTTTTTTTGTGGTGGAGGCAGACGAGCCACATTTCTTGGGTAGAACCAGTACTGTACACATCCCACCATCTGTAAGAATCGATATTTCCTCACTTACATGTCGAGCTCCCAGTGGGATTCGAACCTGCAGTCGTGAGAGTGGAGAAGGTTTACAACGCAACGTCGTTAACCACTCGGCCACATAGTAATAACCAGTATTCTTACATTCTTAATGACAAGTTTAGTCATTGTTTAGTGGGCTACTACTCAGCTTGATATATGTGTAGGAAATCATTTGTTAGATTTCTAATTTCAGTGTACTTATTCTGTCTTTTTTGATTTTCTTTCAGTGTTGTGCTGCAGCTTTGATTTTACTTTGTCTACAAAAAGATAAAAGAATGTTAACGAACATAAAACAAGAGAACCAGATCGTTCCCACCATATTTACGTGCATAGCAATTCTCTACTGTTCGGCCATTGTGCACAGCGACCTTTGGAGTTCCTACTCGATCTCATTTCTACGCTCTCTCTTGGAAGTCTCCACGATGTTAGGAGCTATACCAATGTTTTGTGTACTGTGGGGCATATTGTGGAAGTCTGAACTTATAATGTCAGAACAGGTGGCTGTGTTTTTGTTACCAATGAATGCCATTTATTTACTGTATGGAAGTACATATACCAGTCAAGCACTGGGAATTGTGGGATTGTTTTCAGGACTTTGGATGATGGCAAATAAGTTACCTTTAAATCCATACCAGAAATCTGGTAGATAGCACTGAACACAATTTATTTACTATATTGAAGCAATATACCAGTCAAGAGTTCTGCAAATTGTAGGACAGTTCAGTTTTCAGGACTGGATTATGGGAATAAGTTACATTAAATTCCTAACCAGAAAACTTGAAATAGCACTGAAGGCAGTCTATTTACTGGTAGGAAGCATGTAAACCAGTCAAGACTGGGAATTGTGGGACTGTTTTCTTGACTGAGATTGGACATACTGAGATTGAGACCAGACTGGGATATTTGGAAGCAATCTACCAGTCAAGCACTGGGAATTATGGGTCTGTTTTCTGGACATTGGAGGATGGGAATTGGCATATAAGAGAATGTTGGTATATTTTCAAACAATCTTTATTATTGAGAATTCTCAATAACTTGGAAAATTGTGAAATAATTATAAAAACTTAAGATGATAGACCATTTGAAGGTTCTTCTGAAATGGTTGTGGAAGCCGCCATTTTAAGAGCCATGTCATTGTAGTTGTAATTAACATATATGAAATATTTCGATGGTTAGAAAAACAATTACAGCATCTGAATGAAAAATAAGAATACTAGAGCATTATAAAGTATTATATGATCAGTTAGGTATTTTTATTTATTTGCAGTGATTTTCGTCGTTTTAATGATGTTTATCAATATGCCATTCAGTGTAATTTAGAACTAAGATGTCATAGTTCTCAAAATGGCGGCTTTCGTATGCATTTTGGAACAATGTTCAAGTGGTCATATATTCATTGATTGTTTATCGTCCGATTTTGATATCTTTGTTTAGAACTTCCATTAATAAAGATTGGTTGAAAATATGCAAACATTCTGGTAAATAGCACTGAAGAGTCTACAGGTTGGAAGAATATGTACCAGTCAAGTACTGGAATTATATTTAATTGGTGAAAGTCAAGTTGTGAAAGTATGTATACCAGTCAATCACTGGCAGTCTATTTACTTGTTGAAAGTTTGTATACCAGTCAAGCATTGGCCATCTATTTAGTGGTTGGAAGTATGTATACCAGTCAAGGACTGGCAGTCTAGTTAATATACCTGTCAAGGACTAGCAGTCTAATTGCTGGTTGGATGTATACCAGTCAAACACTAGCTGACAGTCTATTTACCAGGGTTCTCAATAGACGCATACACACGCGTTTTGATGCATGGAAATTGAATTTGACCCAATTCTGACGCTGCTAATTTACCACCTGTGCGTTTTTATGACGCGCGTATATTTGCTTCCAAGCATCAATCTAATACCTATTTTCGATAGCCCAAACATCACAACAATGAGCTCGCACTGCATAACAGTGATTGACACCTTTCCTGACGACCTCTCAACCAATCAAATTCGCAGCTTGTGGCACAGAGGCGGAAATAACCTGTCTGAAAATGGTGTCACTGTGTAATCTAATCGCTACTATTGTGCTGATAATTATAATGATTATCTTTGAAGTTTATGATGCTTTGAGCGGATGGAGACTATTATGACTTGATTGGATTAACCGTTTAATTGATTGCTACCGGCATCTGATTGATAATCGGTTAATTAGACCGAACTGCGATAAAAAGATTCTAGCCGTCAAACACGGGAAGAGGTAAAATCGGCAAAAAATAAAATTGACTTTATTTGTGTTTTTTGTTTGTTAATTTTGTTTTACGCATGTTTTAAAGAACAAAGAAATATAATTTTAATGAGGATACATTAAATATTTATATATTTATAAATCGGCGAAATGTACATAAACAGAGCCTATTTTAACCTGGGATATCATTCAGTCAAAACATACTGGATATTACGCATTGGAATATTTTTGTGCTATCGAGTAACAGACATTATGAATTCATGTAATGTGCTTATGTCCCATAAACAATTGGCTCAAAGAAGTATAGTTTTGTTTATGTCATCGCAATCTACGAAACACCAATAACTTATAATATTAATAAATGTGGACCCCAATTTATTAAACATCCTTACATAACTTTGAATCTTTGTCATAATGACACACAACGACACATTATTGTAAAATGGAATAGTAGATTTTTAAGTTCAAATGCATATCCTTGCACACCTTTCTTGGCAATAAAATATTTACGGAAATCACTAAATTCAAAGAATGTTTTATAAAACGGTGCTTCGATTTGTTTGATTTATATTTGACTTTTGACATTTCAATTTTGACCCTTGGGATTTTTGAGTCAAGGGTCATATGACTCTTCACTTTTAAAGTCTATTGAGAACCCTGTTTACTGGTTGAAAGTATGTATACCAGCCAAGCATTATAAGTTTATTGTATGTATACCCGTCCAGCATGGACAGTCTATTTACTGCTTGAATGTATTTATACCAGTCAAGCACTGGCAGTCAATTTACTGGTTGGAAGTTTGTATACAATTCAAGCGATAGCTGGGAGTCTATTTACTGGTTGAGAGTATGCATACCAGTCTAGCACTGCTGAAGACAGTCTATTTACTGGTTACAAGCAAGCGCTGGCAGTCTATTTACTGGTGGCAAGTATGAATACCAGTCAAGCACTAGATGGATGGGTGGCAGTCTGTTTGCTGGTTGGGAGTATGGATACAAGTCAACTATGGTAATATATTTACTGGTTCAAACTATGTATACCAGTCAGCCACTGGCAGTTGATTTACTGGTTGGATGTATACTAGTCGAGCACTGTCAGTATATTATATACCAGTGGCCTGTGCACATATATTCTTCTAGCGTCTCCGTGGCCGAATGGTTAACAATGTTGCGTTGTAAACCTTCGCCTCTTACCGCTGCGGTTCGAATCCCACTGGGAGCTCGACTTGTAAGTGAGGAAGTGTCGATTCTTACGGATGGCGGGAGGTGTACAATACTGGTTCTACCCAGGAAAAGTGGGTGGTCTGCCTCCACCACAAAAAAATCAACCGTCATATATAACCTTACGTGTTGAAAATGACGTAAAACACCATACAAACAAACAAAAACAAAAATACAATTTCTATCATTTTGTCCAAGCTCAATGTTTCTGTTTGACACATCAGTCTGTATATAGTATACATAGTTTTTAACAGTTTTGTTTTCAAGTTTAATTTTTTAATTATAATTTAATAATTAAGAGAGTACTTAAGGTATTGCTGTTATTTTTAATACTTTAATCCATGACGCATTTGTGCATGTAAATCTATGTGTAAAAATAGAACTTGGTGCATGTAAAGTTTATTTATATTTTTAAAACTACACAATAAAAGTAAGTGATATGTGTATGTCTGCCAATACTTCATAGTGTAGCCAGAGAGCTATACTGAACAAAAAAAAGTACGTCCGACTATTTTACTGGTATTTCCATTGGCCAGTTTTTGAGGGTGTATAAAAGCTTAAACAGCATTTTAATAAAACAATGTTTGATGTTTGTAAGCACACATTATAAGTGAGTACTAAATATCCCATTAAACAGTTGCAAATTTGCCAAGCAATAATCTTTTATGGATGATTATGGAAATGTTAAACGGAGGTAATTCCATGAATGTTGATAGTCAAAAGCTGCCATCTACACAATCTGTGTTATGTTTTTTTGTGATTTTTTGGTTAGGAACATATAGAGAATATTGACAGATTTCAGTAATTTTCGTAGATTTAATTTATTTTTTTTGTGGCCAAAATGCATGTTTTAAGAAAAAGGGGGGCTAACTCGCTTGTGTTCTGAACTTTTCAAAAACATCTTTGTTTGGACTATTGTTGGCAGTCCATCTAATTATTCTTAAAACATCATTAATTTTTTCCTGTTTTGCTGTCTAGACAATCAACATCAGCGGAAGTTTCTTTTTTTGTTCAGTATGTGCTTGATCCCCTTCCCGTTTTACACTTCATTACTTTAAGTTACCAATCTCTGCTCTCCAGGACCCACAACATCACTGTCTCCTCGCCTCTGCTCGCTCTTGTCGCGTTCCGTCACACATTTTTGTCCCGTCGCGTCCCATATCTCAAACACTTCTGAATGGATTGTTTCCAAACTTCATATACTCAACAACTGATGACCTTATGTCCCTCTGCATTACCCATCATTGATTGCCTAATTTATTACAGAATTAGGGCCCTTGACTTAAAACTTCCCACTTTAATATTGTACCTGTTAACATATTTTTTCTCAAACATTTTCGAATTGATTATTCTCAAACTGAATATACACATAACAACTGATGACCTTATGTCCCTGTACATCACCCATCATTGATTGCCTAATTTATTACAGAATTATGGCCCTTTAATTGATTTAGAATTTTCCACTCTAATATTGTATAATGACCTGTTAATACTTTTTTTCTCAAACATTTTCAAATTGATTGTTCCAAAACTTCATGTACACATAACAACTGATGACCTTATGTCCCTCTACAGTAACCTGTCATTGATTGCCTAATTTGGCCCTTTGTTTGACTTAGAATTTTCCACTGTAATATTTTTATAATGACATGTTAACACATTTTTACTCAAACATTTTCAAATTGATTATTCCCAAACTTCATGTACACGTAACAGCTGATTCCCTTATGTCCTTCTTCATCACCAATTATTGATGCCTAATTTATTACAGAATCATGGCCCTTTATTTGACTTAAGAGTTTTTCACTCCATAATTAATTTATTATTCTTGATTTTGCCCATCATTAGCTAGAGCAAAAATGTAAGGGTATTCATCACCTTCAGTGGTAGTTCTAGTTTTAGTTGGGCAATTTATTAGTTTTAAGCTCATCTGAATAAAGTGTGAGAGTGGAAAATTTGGGGGTTGTTGGAGGAGGGGGCATGAAACCCTTCCAGTTTTACAACATATTAAAGTCACCCTGATATTCAAAATGGCTGCCATTACTTTATAGCTTTAGATCATTTTCTCAAGAACCGTTAGACATCACTTGGATAAAACATTATCCTGCCTCAGGGGCTACATGATTTTCGTGGTTTTATGTATAGATTTATTAGGACAACTCGCCAGATCCAAAGATGCTGGAATGGACTAATAACACTACATGTATTTGGTTGAAGCATATTGACAGAATTGGAGAATACTTTCAGTTATGTACAAATTATGTCCTTGGGGCATAACAAATGGCCCCATCCCAAAGGTCACAATATTTCATATAGAGGGTAAAAAAAGGCCCCATTCCAGAAATCGCACTATTTTATATACAGCAATAATATCTCCCCACCCCAAGAGTCTCACAATTTCATATACAGTATGGTAAAAATGGCCCCATCGCAAGGTTAACTATATTTAATATAGAGGGGTAAAAATGGTTCCACCACAAAGGTCACACTATTTTAAATAGAGGTATAAAATGGCCCCATCCTACTGAATGCACAAGCCATTAAAAGAATAATTTCCCATTAAAACCCCATGAACAAGCTCAAATCCATTAATTGAAGACAATAACTATTTTAGAAATATTTTCATGGGTTGTATGGTAATCTCTTAAAATACCATTAAATTAATTGAATATAGCTAAAATATCTAAAATATGCATTAAAAGTAACGGATTATAAACTTCCCGGAAAAAAAACACGAGATCTTCTAAAAACATTATTTAATGGTTATTTAAAAGTAATTAATGGGTTATCCAATGATATTTATGCAGCGACCATTTGAGCAAAATAAAAGGACGTCATGCACGAGTATAGTCATGAATTGTAATGACCGTTAAATAGTAACTTCTGTGATTTTAAACCTTTCGCACGTATATGTATTGTTGCGTGCTGGTAGCTGGAAGAGTAGCACGATTATATTTTATGAACTGTTGACAGAAATTATTAACCAAAACCGGACACCCAGTTTGATAATACATACCTTACAAAGCAGCATATTAAAGAATGAAATCAGTGTTACATTTTCTTCTCTTTTTAGTTACTTAAGTAGGAAACAAATGTATTACCATGATAAAACAACAACATAATTATCACCTTCTCATATAAGCGTAAAATACTGTTTAATAAATAAGTTGAACGACTAGAATCAATAAACTGTGTGCACCTAAACATTATTACTGTTTACCTAACTGTGAACCAATTATGTTCAAATGAAAAAACACGCTTTAATCCAGATTTAATCAAGATTGATTCTTCAATTAAATAGATGCTTTAAATCTGTTAATTTTGCTAGTTAAAGTAGCATATTTACTAATATCAAATCTTAAATGCTAAAATAAAATCTGAATTCAACAAAAGGCCCAAGAGGGCCTGTATCGCTATACTGGCTGTATGGAGTATGTGATGGGGGAAACACGACAACAATTTGCGCAGCTAGGCTTGGTACTGATCATTCCTGTGAAGTTTCACTGAAATCCAGCCCGGGGTTCAGGAAACCTAGTCTGGATAAAGTTTGTTTATAAGGTGCCATAACTCCACAGGTACCAAAATCATTCAGCCAGAACACAGTGATGATATGCGCAACGAGGCTTCGTACTGATCATTCGTGCCAAGTTTCGTTGAAATCTGGAAAGGGGTTCAGGAGAACTAGTCTGTACAAAGTCATTAAAACTGTTACAGTGCCATAACTAGATGACCAGTGGTTGTGGAGAAATAGTCCAAAGTTTTTGAATTAAAACTTGAAAGAGCCACAACTCGACAAAAGTCCTTCAACCAGAACATATAACAACAATATGTACAACTAGGGTTAGTACTGATCATTCCTGCCAAATCCAGCCGGGAGTTCAGGAAAACTAGTTCGGATCAAATTTAAGGGGCAATAACTGACAAAAATCATTAAAAAAAATTACGGTGATATGTGCAACTAGGCTTGGTACTAATCATCCCTGCCAAGTTTCGTTGAAATCCGGCCAGGCGCTCAGGAGAATTAGCCTGTACAAAGTTAGTCTATTAAAACCTTGAAATGACCATAACTCTGCTAAAATTCATTCAACCAGAACACGGCGATGATATGCGCATCTGGGCTTGGTACTCATTCCCGCAAAAATTCATTCGGAGTTTGGAAATTCGACTTGGAATTCAAAGGAGACTGGTCTGGATAACGTTTATATACCAAACCTTTAAAGGGCTAAAAGTTGGCAAAACATTATTCAACCGGAACACGGTGATGGTATGCACAACTAGACCTGGTACTGATCATAACTGCAAAGTTTCGTTGAAATCCGGCCAGGGGTTCAGAACTAGTCGAGACGAAATGAGTGTATTAAAACCTTTAAGGGCCATAACTCTGCCAAAAAAAATTCAACTGAAATACAACAATGACATACATAACTAGGCTTGGTACTGATCATCCCTACAGGGTTTCGTTGAAATCCGGCCAGGGATTCAGGAGAACTAGTCCAGACAAAGTTTGTGTATTAAAACCTTTAAAGGGTCCTAACTCTGCCAAAAATCTGTCGACCGAAATATTGCAATGACATGCATATCTAGGCTTGTTACTGATCATCGCTACAAGGTTTCGTTGAAATCCGGCCAGGGATTCAGGAGAACTAGTCAAGACAAAGTTATTTAACGGGCCATAACTCTGCCAAAAATCTTTCAACCGAAATACTGCACTGACATGCATAACTAGGCTTGGTACTGATCACTCCTACAAAGGTTCGTTGAAACCTGGCAAGGGGTTCAGGAGAACTAGTCCAGACAAGTTTGTGTATTAAAACCTTTAAGGGCCATAACTCCGCCAAAAATTGTTCAACCACTAGGCCTGGTACTGATCATCCCTACAAAGTTTCGTTGAAATCCGGCCAAGGGTTCTGGAAAAATAGTCCGGACAAATGTTGTGTATTAAAACCTTTAAAGGGCCATAACTCCGCCGAAATCATTCAACCGGAACAGTGATGATATGCATAACTAGATTTGGTACAGATAATCCCAGCAAAGTTTAATTAAAATCCGGAAAAACGAAGGCCCTAACTTCTTAATGAGGCAAACTACAGCATTTTTAAATAAATCAAGGGTCGTAAATGACGTGTTACTAATCCGATCTGACTGGTTTTCGAGCTTGTCCCAGCTTTCATTGGTATCAACAATCTGGTAAAGTTTGTAAAAGATCCGACGAAAAATGAAGGCCCTATCGTGTTAACAAGGCCAAATTAAAGCATATTTCAGAAAAATCAAGGGCCATAACTCCGGTGTAAATGGTCCATTCTCGTCCGAGCTTCATTGATAATAATCTGGTAAAGTTTGGATAAGATCCGATGAAAAATGAAGGCCCTATCGTGTTAACGAGGCCAAATTATACCATATTTCAGAAAGTCAACCTCCGGTGTAAATAGTCCAATATGGCTGGTTTTGGAACTTAACCAAGATTTTATTGCTATTAACAATCTGTGCAGGTTTGTTTGTATAAAGAAATATAATCAAAGTGCTGAAGGCACTGATGGGCGGTGCTCTTTGTAAGTGTTGGAATGGATGGGAAATGTAAGTGCTGTAAATGTAACTTCCATGGTTTGTTTTTTACATTCAGTGATGTTTCAGATGATTGATATTCATTACCAATTTCATATTCAAACATATTTTAGCTAACTCATATGGCCTGAATTAGCTTCCGTAGATTTTTTTTCCTGAGCAACCTCTTCAGTGAGCACTGACTGTTCTATTTTTAGTAACAGGATACACTTTCCACAGACCGTCTGCTTGTAGCACGATTATAAATCGATTTATAATTTTTTAAACAGATGATAAAAAGTTGACTTAGTGAAATTTTGACAAAATAGGTATGTATGACCTAAATAAATAATAAATTGCCTTTATTCTGAACATTGTTTCTTATTTAGGGCATCAAATGAATAAGCGGCCTTTTGTTTACAAACACCGACTGATGCGTCATAATCTCGGAGAAGCGCTCTTTTTTTGCGTATTAATACATAAACAATCTAAGGATTTATTTAGGAGAATATTTGTTAATTACACAGTAAGCGAACACACAAGGACAATATCTGTTAATTACACAGAAAGCGAACACACATCATTTTCTGTCAGTGATCACATAATATCGAATTTATTAAAGGCATGCATGAGAGACTACTTCTTCTAGCGTAGTGTTACATAGTGTTGCATTGTGCTGTTAGGTTTGTCACATTCCTAGCATTCCAGTGAAAAAAACATTTTTACCACTGACGGTGCTAAAGCACCGCCAAAAATACCGGACAGGGAAAGTAACATTCAAGGAGGACAGTCAACCGCAAAACACAGAAACAAACACGCAAACAGACAAACAAGAAGGCAAACGTAATAATAAAAGCAAACGACATCACAAACACAAAATAGTTGACAATAGGGCTACCGCCTTGGAACGGTCAGTGGCAAAGTAGGCCACTGGGGGGGTTAAACCGGTTCTAGGGTGCACCAAACCTCACACTTACCCTACTGTCATCCCATTAAAATAGGAAAGTGTAAATAAAGAAATCCCCGCCATGATCTAATCTCCAACCAACAAGACAGCATCAATAGGCAATATAAGTAAGACACAAATATGCTCGTGTAAATATAATACAAAAAAACAACAATAGCCTAGAAAGCTACAATGAAGGTACTCAATGACTTGGCAGAAGCCAGAGCAACAAGAGAATAAACCATTAAGGGCACGACAAGAAAGATCATAGACAAACATCAAACGCCACCGTCCCAATTGGCTTTAGGTAGGCGTCATCATAGCGTCCACAGCCTGTCCGGTCATCGTACAATTAAAGAGGAAAGCATAGTGGCGAACTGTAAAAGTCTCAACCACCAAGCAGGCAGTACGTTGCAAAATGACAGGGTCATAACCTCTGTTGATAAACTTTTTAACACGTTTAACAAAGGTAGTAGGAAAGTGATCATGACCAAGAATCTTACGAAGTTAATAAATCACATCACCACAGAAGTCATTCCTTTTTTAGTCGATTTTTTTGTGGTGGAAGCAGACCACCCACTTTTCCTGGGTAGAACCAGTACTGTATACTGAATCGACACTTCCTCACAAGTCGAGCTCCCAGTGGGGCAAGTTTGGTAAATATCAAATAATAAATGAAGGTGCTAGAGTGTTCACAAGTCAGAATATGGCTATCCCCCACAAGTCAGGCTCCACCCCCCCCCCCCCTCCCCCTCCCCCATCAGGAATAACAAGGGCCATAACTCTGCTGTTACTAATCCAAAAACAAGGGCAATACGTCTGGCGTAGTTGGTTCAATCTGGATGGTTTTCAAACTCGTCCAAGAATTCATTGTTATTAACAATCTGTGCAAGTTCGATAAAGATCAAAGAATAAATGACGGTGCTAGTGTCCACAAGACAGAAAATGGCATTAACAAAGGCCATAACTCCGGTGTTACTAATCCCAAATGGCTGATTTTCGAAATTTGCCGAGCTTTCATTGATACTAACAACCTGTGCAAGTTTGGTAAATATCAAATAATAAATGAAGGTACTAGAGAGTTCACAAGGCAAAATATGGCATTTTTCAGCAAATCAAAGGCCATAACTCCGGTGAAACTGATCCGATCTGGCTGGTTTTCGAATGTTTCCGATCTTCCATTGATATAAAGACACTGGCAGAGTTTCGTAAAGATCCGATTAATAATGAAGGTCCTATGGTGTTTACCAGGCAAAAGTTAATGGACGACGAAGGACGACGGACAACTCGCCATCACATAAGCTCTGCTGGCCTTCGGCCAGTAGAGCTAAACATCTGTATATTCTAGTGTTACCTTAAGCTAGAAAGTTTGGAGTCCTACAATTTGTGGTAAAAAGCCCATATAGTCATCAGATTAAAGTGTGAAATGCACAAGAGCACGTTCATTTGCACAAAGTACTAAGCATCGCACAACATCTGTGCGCAGATCATCTCAAAAGCTCGATGTTGCACATGAAAAAAGAGCGATGTTGCAAATGTAAGACGATCCTGCCTTGGTAGTTTATTCAGCTTGCTTCCATTTTCGGGAATTTTTTTCTTAAGTTAACTTGTAGACACAGTAGGAACAAGCTGGTAAATACACAGTTTATAAAAGAAGAAATAGTCCGTATAATGTGTATATTCAATCGCTACCCTGAGACAGATGGCATATATCATTGTTGCAGGTAAGATCTTAACATATTTTGACTAACGTGGAGCTGTTTTTGAAAATGGAAATATGTTGCTTGAGAGAAACGGAAAGAACCTGTACATAACTCCAAAATCACAGTCCTTCATGAAGACGATTTGTTTTCCTTAGCCGAGCAACAACGGTCCGATTTTACGTTCTTCGAAATCACGGATGGCAGCCGTCGATTATCAGATTGATTCCAATGTTCCTGGAATTCAAAAATAGCACCGCCCATGTGGTATTGTATAACGCGATATGTAAGAAAATCTCTAAATTGTAAACAATGTTCTTGTCGGAAATTGCGCAGTCATTGCAAGAAGCGTCCCTAAGACATGGCAAAAAAAAAAGTCCATGGCAAAAAAGTCACATGTGGAGCGGCACTAAAATAATATAGAAATAAAACATATTTTCATATAAATCATTCAGAATATTTTGAAAGTTATTTCTCAAACTGTTCGTAATACTCAAGACTTTATGAAGCATGGCTTGCTCAGGGACATAGCGATGAGGACAAGGTTCTCGCCGTTTTTAAATGACGGATTACAAGTAGATATAAAAGTCGAACAGAAAAAGAACCAGTCAACCAAAAACACGCATAGAAACAAACAATAATTGCAAAAAAGAATGAGGCAAGATATGGCATCACAAACTTAAAAGAGTTGACAATAGTGCTCCCGCTTGGAACGGTCAATGGCAAATTCTTATAGATTGGAAGTTAAGAACGGAATGCCATTTAACGAAAGGACATGCAGACAGTGCTAGTGTCTAGAGGACGAGAATCATTTGCTAACGACTGCAAAAAGTATACAGAACGAAGTAAATCATACATGAAACAATACTATTGAGAAAAACCAAACAGCATGAAGTTCATTCAACAGCGAAAACAAAACCGAAGTGCTAAAATAAGGGTATGTGTATATAAGGTTTTTGATATTACAACTATTTTGAACAAACATACTGAACACTTTTATTTGTTGATAGCAGTAACTCAAATAGGAATATATCTCTTGCGGTGTTCGAACTATGCTTTTAATAGGTATTTTATTTTCGCAGTTAAACATTTTCACAATTAAACATTATGTCAGGTTTATTAGTGTTTTGTTTTTGTTTTTGCTTTCCATGAAATAAAGATATTCATGTTAGTTGCATGCTGTTATAGAAACGTGAAGATAATGCTTTATCCTTGATATTTAAATAAATCAAAATAGATAGCAATCCAAAGGTTGCTACCTTTTAAGGTTACTTCCATTGGGGCTTTCTATATATTCTTTTTTTATATTCATATATTCATGATCATCTATGTGTTATACTTATATTGCCTGTTAATGCTGCTTTTTTTTTTTTATAGAGAATATACATTTATTTACATTTTTTACTGGATTGATAATAGGGTAAGAGTGAGGTTTGGTGTAGCCTAGAACCTGGTTTAAACCCCCCATTGACCGTTCCAAGGCGGTAGCTCTATTGTCAACCCGTTTGTGATGTCATATGCGTTGCTACTTACTAACGTTGTAATTGTTTGTTTTAATGCGTGGCTTTGGTTGACTGTGTTCTGTAAAAACTACATTTACTGCTCGACTGCCATACCTACTTTTACTTTCAAAATACATTTACAAACTTAGAAAGATTATCGATCGTGATAATTTTCATGAGTTATTTATTAAAATTATTAGAAAATTTGTGAACAGAGGTTACGACCAAAGTATTCTGCGGCGCACTACATGCTTAGTTGTAGACACTTCCACAGTTTGCAATTATGCTTTCCTCTTTGATTGTAAAATGACCGGACGGGCGGTGGTCTCTATGACAACGTGTTCCTAAATCCTTTAAGGCGGGAACCCTTTGATGAATGATGAATGTCCTTCACTCCGTTTTGTCGTGCCTGTAGCACTGCTAAATGTTAAAATTACGCTAAATGATAAAACTTCCGCTAAATGATTAAATATGATTTTTGACAGAGTTATGGTCCCCTTATACACACACTTTATCTTTAGCCAGTAGAGCGTCTTGCTTTAAACTCCTCAATAATCAATCCGCATTGAGTATTTTAACAAACCATGTCAGATATTAGAATAAAAAAACAAGCAGTTATCAAAATGATTGGCATATAATACTTAATAAATAGGAATTGTTGGTCTGGAGTGTACGGAAGCGTATACCGACCCCCTCTATTTTTTAAACATATCAATAAATTGGATCTTCTTATGACTAATACTGGATACAGTGCTTTGGGGGGTATAGAATCACTTGGGTTAAACGTCTCATTTTAAAATGAAAGGAAAATGTTTATTTAATTTCTGATTTAGATTTACCTTTTAAGTTGTATGATAGCAAAATTTCTAAAATTATTGTCCTGAAGCTGTGATTTTTTAATAGGCGTTTTTGCACTAATATTTACATAATTTCATTTTATCCTTAACAAGTGCCAAAATTCAACAAGTTACCTTAATTGATGATTGCATTTTGACTTTTGTCCCTAACATTTGTTAAAACAGCAAATATTTATTTCTGAGTTTATTGTGACAGTATGAATTTTTCGTTTCAAAAACGCACTTCATTCAGGTAGTATAGAATCATTTTTTCTGAGAGGTGTTGCACGTAGTGATATATTTTGCATGGAAATATGTCCCAAATAATTTTACCGTTGAATAAATGTATGCTTATATGAATTATCTTCAAGCCTGGAAAGTTTTAAAATAATCTAAAATATATGAGCTGAGAAAATTGATTTTTAACAGGAACTGATTCTTTACTACCAATGATTCTATACACCCCAAAGCACTGTATATCTCCATTGCTTTTTATTAGATATACATATGAAATATATATGTATACACAGATATTTATCTATGATATATGTATATACATATATATCAGAGCGGTTATAATTATCAAAAATATGTAACGTCTATGTTTTCATTGTCTTACATTTATCATATACATATAAGTTTTTTGTTTTTCGGAATAAATTATGGGGAAAATACTAATATTAAAAAAAAAAAATCAATAATTAAAAAAAAGAAAAAGATTTATATTTACCTAAAACATGGCACCACTTTTATTTAAGTTATATTTAACTGTTAAAATTACAGTCGGTAATTTACAATGGATATTATACAATTAATATATATTTCAACAAATAAAGTAAGGTTATGTTTGAGGGTTAAATTACTTATGAATGAACACTGACTTATATTTAAATGTGAAAAAATAAATCTTAAAAAAGATCGGCTTCTTTGTTGTCAGCAGGGTCAGTTGGTTTCGTCATACAACGTTCGACTTCCAAACATGGAGCAACATCCGGTAATTAATCATTCAATTTCGTAGTTAACACCCGCTTGTTTTTACATCGTTTGATTTAGGCTTTGGCATATGCCTAGTATTAGGTAATCATGTGTACACGTCGGTTCATCCGAGTCGTATTTCATGTGCATTTCTTCCAGTTATACCTTTATGATGTTTACTTACAGTTAACTACTGTTTTGACTACTTGCACCGCTGACCGATCCATGGAGCTGACCTTCATACTACTGTACAGAATGTACAGTATCAGTACAGTATACGTTTTTATCAAGTCCATCGTTAATACTTTTAAAAATGTACAGTACGAGTTTTTGATTAGTTAGTTTTTAAGTTATTACGAAAGGAGACGTTTAAAAGGTACCGGAGGCAATCTGGAAAATAGTTATGGGTGTAAGTCCCAATCCAAGTTAATTGGTCTGGAAATTAATTCAAATAGGATTTATATATATTACGTTCAGCTGTCATTTTAATTCAAAGAAAGTGTTCTTCGAGTTAGCAAAAATGCCTGAAACGATCATATGAATTATTATTTATGATTCTAGCGAGTCCGCGAGTTTTCCTGACATAACGTTTTCATAAATACGAGAATACATGAAATGGGATGGAACATGAAGTCCAGTTGAGCGCATTTGCATATTTTCAAACACATAACGGTGGGTTCCAGCATGTTCCTCCATTCTATATAAGATGTACACTACCAATCTTGCCACTTATGAAAATCATATGATTTTTATTTTTTTTCATATGAATTTCATATGCATATCATTTCATATGCATATCCTTTCATATGAGTTTCATATGTGGCGGGTTTGCCTATGTACCTGTCCAGATATTGATATGTGGCCTTTTGATATTTGTGTAAAAAAGGGTTAAACATGCAATGTTGTGTGATTTTAAATACACATGTAGAATTTGTTCTACTGAAATATTTAGTTTGATTACAAAAAAAAGTTCTATACCTTATACAAATCATTCTCTACGGCCTCTATTTTTTCAGTATTTTAAAAGGTTTCTATTTATCTTTTTTCAGATTCAGTATCCAGGAGATAATGCAAGAAAAGAGGAATTGATAACCTTCTATCACAAGTACATGTACACTCAGGACGAAATCCGTGGCTTTTTGATATTAAATCATAACATACCTATAAGCAAAACGCATTTACGGCGAATCATTCGTAACCTCGGATTACGACGAAACCAAATCGAAGCCCCAGCTCATGAAATGTTTGCCAGGATACTGGAGTTACATCAATCTGGATATGTTAATGCTGGTTACCGAGCAATATGGAGACACCTAAATACTCGATGTGGTTTGCGTGCTACACAAGAAACAGTAAGACATGTTGCGGGCGATGGATCCTGAGAGTGTTCCGTTGCGACAAAGACATCGCTTAAGCAGAAGATTGTATGCAAGCCCAGGGCCAAATTTTATCATTCATATTGATGGATACGATAAATTGAAACCTTTCGGATTTGCCATACACAGGGGAATCGACGGGATTTCCAGGAAAGTGTTATGGTTAAACGTTTTAAGATCAAATAATGACCCCTATGCAATATCAAGACTTTATTTTGACTATTTGATGCAAATTCAACGTGTTCCAAAGCTTATTCGGTGTGATGCAGGGACTGAGAATGTTGTAGTTGGGGATGTTCAAAGAGCACTCCGTAACTTTCATAATGACAATTTCTCTGGTCAATATACTTTCCTAGTGGGGCGCTGTACTGCTAATCAGCGTATAGAGATGTTCTGGTGCTTTCTGAAAAAGCACTTTACACACTACTGGAGAAATTTGTTTTAGGACATCATGGACTTAGGCTCATTTAATACAGCTGAGCCAGATGATATAGAAGCTGCCCGTTTATGGTTTAAGCCTGTGATGCAAAATCACCTGGACACATTTAAGGACTACTGGAATTCACACCGAATCCGATCACAGAGAAATGTAGATTTGACAACTGGAGAAACACCAGACGTAATGTTTTATCAAGCAGAACTGTTTGGAGCACATGACTGTTCCGTACCATTACCATGTAGTTGGAGCTTGCTAACCAATTTAGCGTAGCTGAACCTACGTGGAGATGTTCAGACGATTTTTTTCACCGTGTTGTAGAAGCCAGTGGTATATCTTGACAAAATGTCGTACAGCCAACAACTATAACCGATGCGCTTGAACTGTATGTTGCCACAAAAGAGTTACTTACATAGTGAACACACAGGATAGATAGCACTTATGTCGCCAGAGTGAATCCTGAACAATGATGTACTGTAATTCTTGTAAATTATCAATAAATATAATTTAAGGTCGACACATCAGATATTATCTTTAAGTTTTTACTCTCATACGGTAAATGAGTGTTATTTGTATTTAAGTCCTGCTTCCTGGAGTCCTGCGTTTTGGGCATTTTCAATACTTGAAACACCTCTTATTTAAAATATAATAATCAATTAATCATGGTTCTGATGCATTTAGTGTTAAATTATAATAAACAAATAGGGTGAATGAATAAAAAGACCAACATATATAAAATAGAACGCTACTACAATACCTTTCATTGCAACACTTGTTATTGTACTAATACAGGGACTTATACATGTATTAACTTGTATATAAGCCACTGTCTGATAACTTGTATATAAGCCACTGTCTGATAACTTGTATATAAGCCACTGTCTGATAACTTGTATATAAGCCACTGTCTGATAACTTGTATATATGCCACTGTCTGATAACTTGTATATAAGCCACTGTCTGATAACTTGTATATATGCCACTGTCTGATAACTTGTATATATGCCACTGTCTGATGACTTGTATATAAGCCACTGTCTGATAACTTGTATATATGCCACTGTCTGATAACTTGTATATATGCCACTGTCTGATAACTTGTATATATGCCACTGTCTGATAACTTGTATATATGCCACTGTCTGATAACTTGTATATATATCACTGTCTGATAACTTGTATATGTGCCACTGTCTGATAACTTGTATATATGCCACTGTCTGATAACTTGTATATAAGCCACTGTCTGATAACTTGTATATATGCCACTGTCTGATAACTTGTATATATGCCACTGTCTGATAACTTGTATATATATCACTGTCTGATAACTTGTATATAAGCCACTGTCTGATAACTTGTATATGTGCCACTGTCTGATAACTTGTATATATGCCACTGTCTGATTGCTACTTTGCCTGATTTACAAATATTTATGCTCCAAATTATATCGGCATAATACAAAATCAGAAATACAAACGAGCCATTGTAAGGAAGTATTAGGATAAATGTATTAGTTTATGTCTACTGGCTGAAAAGGCCCGATTAGATAATGCGGTGGTGCTGCGTCACTCGTACGTCTACACACATCGAATGATATCATGCATCCCGATATTATGAACTATTTCAGGCACAGGAAACTGCATCTTTTGATTATTACCTTCTGATATTATAATTATTTAAATAATAACAACAGTCAGAAGGTAATAATCAAAATATGTAGTTTCCTGTGATTTCAGGCATAATGCATGCGAATTATGATTATACATCTTTTTTAAGGCCGTGCGCACAACGTGACTTCCTGAACAGTCTGTTGTGAAATGTTCATCTAGCAAATTCCGTAGATCTACCAAAGTTTGAAATTCATGGGTTTGACTTATTTCTTATCAAAATGACAAGAGGGTTTATAACAAGCAAAATGAAATTCACAGACATGCATATCCAGGATAGATTATGTTGAAAGACATACAGGATAAAAGAAAGACAATAAATTAAAATAAACATAGAGAGAAACTTCATCATTATACTAAAAAAATCTTTTTCTGCACAACGTTTGTATTTATCATCAAGCGTCGAAGCTACTGTTACTGCTACTGCTACTGCTGCTACTGGCAGCCGTAGCAGTAGTTACTGCCAGCAGTAGCAGCAGTAGCAGTAGTTACTGCCAGTAGTAGCATCAGTAGCAGTAGTTACTGCCAACAGTAGCAGCAGTAGCAGTAGTTACTGCCACTGTCAGGAGTAGCAGCAGTATTAGTAGTTACTGCCAGCAGTAGCAGCAGTAGCAGTAGTTACTGCCAGCAGTAGAGCACCATCTCAGTAGGTATATTCATCGCAAGTGTTTTCTTTGCGCAGTATGATGTTTCTACTTTCCCACCATCATGTTTAGCAGACAACCCCTTTCGCATCTTTCGCAACCAGCATATGTTTGCTACTGCTATTGCTACGGTTACTGCTACCGCTAACTACTGCCAGAAGTAGCAGCAGTAGAGTCAATAGTCATCTTAATTACGACGATATATGATCATCGATATATGATGTTTTCTTTGCGCAAGTATGTTGTTTCTACTTCCCACAATCATGTTTAACAGACAACCCCTTTCGCAACCATCATATGTTTGCTACTGCTATTGCTACGGCTATTGCTACTGCTACTGCTAACTACTGCCAGCAGTATCAGTAGCTGCTGCCAGCAGTAGCTACTGCCATCAGTAGCAGCAGTAGCAGTAGCTACTGCCAGCAGTAGCAGCAGTAGAGTCAATAGTCATCGTTATTATGACGATATATGCGACATATGTTTTTTTTACGCAAGTATGTTGTTTCTACTTTCCCACCATCATGTTTAACAGACAACCCCTTTCGCAACCATCATATGTTTGCTACTGCTATTGCTACTGCTACTGCTAACTACTGCCAGCAGTAGCAGCATATTAGTGCCAATTTAGTGGCAACACACGGACAATAGAAACTGATTATAAAACACACACAATGTAACGGACAGTACAAGAACCATGGTACGTATGCCTGTGATAACCTCAGTATAAGGTTTGGAGTAATTTTCGGATATAAACTCTTAAATGTTCTAAATTTCATAAATCAAGCCCTGCGTTAAAGAAGGTAACGTAAATTGCGATAACTTAGGTTCACGAGTATTTAAGGTATACACATTAGGTGGAACGAACGTTTGTATTCTAAAAAAGCATAAATAATGTTCGAAATTAGTTGTTACACTCAACGATGTCAAAAGGAATGTTGCATAACCCTTTAATAGTTTACTGGATGATTCTTTTATATTTGTTGTGACACGCGGAAATAGAAAATGAAATAGGCATTGTAAAGTTATAATTTATATACCACTGAAAAGATACATTTGTGTAACTTCAAAAGCCGAAAACATTACTAAATTCGAGAATAAATCGACAGATAAATGATGTCGTAAATGACCTAGGGGTCGATGTTAAAAGCGTGCACAGGTTTTAATAATAAATGGGACACAATGTTTATCGTAATTTTGAAATGCACATATCACTGAGTGTTTAAAAAAAACTGTAACCCGAAATTGAACGAATAGTGGTAGAGAAAGAAAATCTCAAAATACATAAGGGTCCGTGTAAAAAGTATGCGTTACGTTCGGCATGAGTAGATCCGTTGCTATTATACAGATCTGCACGTTTTTAGTAATGACCCCTACCTGATTTGTGATAGCATATCTCTGTCATTTTTAGCTCGAATTTAAATATGTTTTTGAATTTTAATGTATACAACGTGTATCAATTCAGCGATATATACATTTTAGTGGTCATATATATATATTCCTACTATTATAACTTCTGGTCCATTTATATTTTACCGAATATATATATAATACAAATATCTTCATATTTCGCTGTCAGTTGTAAATATACTTCAGTAAAAATGTACATCACTATCAATGCCTTAAAAGCCAGATATGAAATAATACTTTCAATTTATTAACCCCACCATTCATACTCCTTTTGCCATTTTTTATCATGCTCATTCAAGGACTTTATCATGACGTGGAAACGTGGCTGCATCGTAAATGGAGTGTCTACTATAGAATTTGCAGCAACTCTGCAGTTTATGAACAGGTAAGACGGTTCTAGGCCCATTCTCCATATTTTACCTTAATGTAAATGGAGGATGAGCCTGCCACGTTCCTTCCTGTTAGGCACCATATAACCTTTCATGTGTTGGTGCGCCTTAAAACCCAGTTCAATGCATGCAATTGAGTAGTATATATTAAACAAAAAGTTATGTTTTTCTAAGCATGTGAAGACAAAATATATATTTTTTTATAGAAATTAAAGAGGCACGTGGCAATCTGAAGTTTTATCAAACATTACAATTAGCACCTCGATTTATTAATCCATTAATCCATTATAATTTTAACTTTAAACCTGCTTGTATATATTTAAATATAATTTTGGGTTTTCAAAATTTCTTTGTAGAATTTACTATATTTTTGACGCATTATAATGAACAGTAATTTTCAAAAACAATTTGTTTTGAACTATTTAAATAATTAATTTGATTTTAAAAATGCAAGTTATAAAGGAAAACTAATGGGACGCCGCGAGTTTTAAGAAAATCAAGATTGCTATATGTCCCTTTAAACTGAATAGAACATAAGGACCAGCTTAGTGAAACACGTTCAATGTAGCCTTTTAATAGTAACTCGAGATATCAACCTAGTGGTTTTGTTGTGCCTTTAGATATAGAGAACAGAATTTTAACTTAGTATGGTTTTGTGTTTCCATGGAAAAAGGCATATTTATTAAAATGTTCATTCCACCATTCAAGTTGTCTTTCAGACTAGTGTTATCTTGGTGCCTTTTGATGTATAGAACTTTCTAATATTGATGGCATTTAATGGTAAAGAAGTAGATTTGTTTTTGTCAACGTTTCATTTTCAGAACTAATCTATAAAACCATTCAAGCAGTCTTCTTGAAACGTTCTTCACATATCATTCAAACTAGTGATCTTGGGGTAAAACAGAAACGCAATTTGGGAGTTTCCGCTATGTATTGTATGTGTAATATACTGTTGTTAATCGAATGGTATGTGGCTATGTCAGACTTTTATACATTATAGCCTATAGCGAAAATGTCCGAGTGGCGTTTCTTTTTCTTTTAGTATAAATTATATAACATGATAATTTTAATTAGTTGTTGCATTTCCATGGAAACAACATTTCATTCAGTACTTCACATATAATTTGTTTTGTTTTTATTGTATAATTTGAAATGACATCATTCATTTTTCCAGATTTCTCTGACACACGTGGAAACGTGGCTCCATCGCATATGGAATGACTACTATAGCATTTTCAGCAGCTCTGTAGTTCTGCAGGTTAAAAGGTTCAAAGCCCATTCTCCACATGTTATCTTGATGTAAATGGAGGATGAGCCTGGCATGTTCATTCATGTTAGGCGCCATATAACCTTTCATGTGTTGGTTTCATAAGGCCCAATTCAGTTCAATTCATCTTCCATATTCTGTTATATAAAGCATGCTAATTGTTTGTTTGTACATGTATGTAAATGAAAGTTAAATTATTATATGGAAATAAAGAAAAACAAGCTTATAACATAGTTTTCCTTTTACAATTCTTTCTTACCACAATCAAACCGTACCTTTTCCTTCAATATAAAGCTTTAAATATGTAGTTTACTGTTGTAACTGTCCGTCTGCTGGCTATAAACAGACAGGCTTATGTGAATTGTTTGTCATCGATAAGCTTTTACACCAA
This sequence comes from Cyrtodaria siliqua, assembly GCA_037043455.1. Taxonomy (NCBI): domain Eukaryota; kingdom Metazoa; phylum Mollusca; class Bivalvia; order Adapedonta; family Hiatellidae; genus Cyrtodaria; species Cyrtodaria siliqua. The sequence continues at coordinate 27,954 of JAWPHD010013057.1, forward strand.
AATTGGTTAATAAAGGTTTATTTAAAGTAGATCTCAGACAGACGAGTTCTAAAGTTTTGCATAATCAATGCATGCATTATAGAGTTATTGCCCTTGGTTATGACAATTAATTTGTGCAATAACTTTAGTAAATTAATTTGGATTTTTACCAAAGTTGGGTTTAAGGTTGGTGGCAGTAAGATATTGCAGGAGTTCAACTCTCAAGGGAAAAATGCATGCTTTATATATTTAAGAACCATTTAGGAACCCTGACCCACAGAGTCTAAATGCATTCTTTACCGATATACGGTGAAACTGTCCTATTTGTATGAAAGTAACATTTGAATAATTTACTTATCGCAGACTTGATAAAATCACATCATCGCTGAGCTATTAGCTGGAGCGAAGACTACAAAAGCGCGGTAAGCCATTGTTTAAGTGTTTGTAAACTTGTTTTTCACTGGTTTACGTATTTAACAAGTAACACGTTACACGCGTTACGGATATATTTCTCCTAGAATGCGAAAACTGCTTAACAGGAGAAACGTGTAAATACTAATGTGTTACTTTTTGTATACGTCTTAACGCGTTAGGAAATGTTGTATTATCGTTACTTTTCTGTTGAATATATAGGAGAAATCTCGTTTCTAACACGTTAGAAAATAGAAAATCAAGAGTAATGTGTTAGTGATTTAGGGGTTACACGTTACTTTTTCTAACGCGTTACTTTTGGGATTTATGACGTTAACTGCCACTCATTAAAGGAATGGTGTAGGAGGAACAACACTATATACATAGGCTAAAAACATTATTTTTTCTTATTGTATCATTGCAGTGATAATTATTATAATGCATGGGTGTAGGCAAGTACGGTGTTTGTTTATGCAGCATGGTGTTATGTCTTCAGAAACCTCGTCGAAAGTGCGAACTGGAGTCGTGTCGCATACTCTTCCTATATTCCGAAGGGAAGGAGTCATAGCTACATAGTGAGAATATAAATCATAAGAGCTATGATTCTCACAGCTAAGATTAGGGTCGCTACGCGTTACAGAATGCAGAATGCCACAGATAGATATATAAGAATACTGTTGCGTTTGTGATCCAGATATGCATATAACACAGTTACATTTGTGAAGCAGATAGGTATTTAAGAATACAGTTACATTTGTGAAGCAGATAGGTATTTAAGAATACAGTTACATTTGTGAAGCAGATAGGTATTTAAGAATACAGTTACATTTGTGAAGCAGATAGGTATTTAAGAATACAGTTACATTTGTGAACCAGATAGATGTTTAAGAATACAGTTACATTTGTGAAGCAGATAGGTATATAAGAATACAGTTTAAATATGGGACGGTGATGATGATCAATAACCTCTGGTAATCACCTACTGTTTGGGGCGCCTGTTTCTGAAAAAATGTTCAGACAATTTAAGTAGTACGTATAAATAAGTTGAATATCACAGAAAATGACATTCTGAGTACCTTCAACTATCTTGAATACGTAACTTTTCAAACATTGTTTTTGATAGAGCAGTTTCAATGCAAAATTCTGTTCCATCAACAGTTAGATTTTGGATTGAACCCACGACCTCTCGTATGGTAGACCGACTCTCTACTATTAGACACCGTCGATTGTTTGTTTTTTAGAATTTCTATCCAAAAATGTTTTTTTATGTGTTGAATAAATCTAAATTAAGACATCCTGAAAGTAATGTTTAGCTAACTAAAGTAAATGATTTTGAGATTTTCAAATGTTCTGTTGCCCCCAGTCAACAATGAATTTACATGGGAAAGCCACTATCAAAAATATATTTTGGCTGTAAAATATTTATTTCTAGGTGGCTGTCCACAAATTATTATTACCGGTAATAAGTATATGAATAATTAATAAAAAATTGGTTTTTCATATTTAATTTACTATTTGCTAATTATACATTGAGGCGTAGGTAAAATATTCCAAATGACTTCTAATGTTAGTACCTTTTATTTAATTATACGCAAGCAGGTTTAAATAGATTAATACATCTAGATGGAGTTTTGAAAGCTTGCTAATACTTCACGATTTGCTGTGTGTTTCGTGTTTTACACATTTGATTATACACATAATACCATCACAGAGATACCTAGCCGTCCACGTAGTCCCATAAACTCAAGAGCCAGGACCAAACAGAGCCAATTAGGACAAAGAACCTGTAAGATGATAACGGGTTATATCTATAGTACCTGTAAGATGATAACGGGTTATATCTATAGAACCTGTAAGATGATAACGGGTTATATCTATACCGTCAAACATGTTAACAGTGTGGCAGCACTATACAGTTGGTCACTGAGCTCGATGCTAAAAGAAGACGCCATAAAATCAAAATGACCCAAAAGTTGTAAATACATGCGACGTGTATGATTCAGATATGTAATTAAAGTTAGATTCCTTCTAACTCGAACCCTCAGGTCCTTTTGTACTAAGGTTGCCTGATTAATGACTGATACAGACTGTACTCAGCTGTTCAACTTGTAGGCTATGTTACAAGCGAGTTAGCATGCCACAGAGGTTGATTGACTGTCAAAGGGTACCTAAAGGAATCGTAGTTCTAAAATGCAGTTTCCAACTGCGTCCTCTATTGTGCATGGGTTAAGTTTCCACAAACATTGGCCATGTGTTTGTTTGTTTGTATGTTTTTTACGTCATTTTTAACACATGTAAGGTTATATATGACGGTCGATTTTTTTGTGGTGGAGGCAGACCACCCATTTTTCCTGGGTAGAACCAGTACTGTACACCTCCCGCCATCCGTTGTGTTCTGTTGGACAACACGTCTTTGGTACAGGTTATAGTGTTCGTTATATTGTCTCAGATCTCTGATGGATATATGCTTGATTAACAGATCGGAACTATGTATGGTCGTTAATTATGCCCCGAGGCGGATGGTGAATAAACAAGCAAAACAGATGGAGAACAAATTACCTGTAATGTGGATGGGAAAGAAACTGTTGCAGGTAAATTGGGCTTTCGTCGAACATTAACCTGCCCAACTGTATTGTGGGGGTGTCATGAAACACAAATCCCCCAAATCCACCTCAATCCCAACAAATATAACTTATAAAACGCTGTTATTGCACCATATATTCCTCAAAAATGAATAACTGTCATGGTCCAATGGAAGTCTAGTGTGAGATGGGCTTCCAAGGGCAGTTATCCAATGGTTAGGTAGGCAGGAACCAAGCCCCATGAAGCCCGAAAGGTCTGTGGTTGAATTTCATGAATTTTAGGTTATATGTATACTCTTTCATACCGTTCATATTATCGTTTTAAATTAATTCATTTAGGCCTAAGTTACATAATAATTATTTCGATGTAGAATGTTGCGACTTGATTTCACGAGTATCGCGCAGACAGTACAAACGAAACAATTGGGAGAACTTGGTGGTTTGACAGGGTGCTGGGTGGACCTTATCAACGCACAATTCGATGTCCATGAGAGATAGATTGTGACGGTTAATATCATGAGTATCGTGCAGACAACTACAACTAGAAAAGAAACAAGTGGGCGAAGTTGCTGGTTTGACAGGGTACTCAGGGTGGACCCTTTGGGACATTTTCTCAATGCTTTTCACAAGGAGTTTTTGCATTTTGCTCGGGGATAACAAGTTATTTTTGCACACATTGTGACAACATATTAATTTTTTTTTTTTAAACTCATATAAACATGTATGATGAAACAAATATATATTTAATAGATAATTAATGTGTATTTGATTGCGACCTGTCACCTTAGCCTACAGATTTTCTGATTTGAGAATCCATAGTTTCCAGTTGGTACCACGAGGAGGTGTGACTAGGACTTGTTGTTATATAAATTGTAATTCATAACGTTTTATATTACAACCATTTACCAACCATTCCGGCTTCTCATGGACGATAGCACGGATGACATGACAGTGCACTGTCATGGTGTGGGAGGAAACCGGAGTACCCGGGGAAAACCCACGTGTCCGGGAGGGCGACTCTCTATAACAAATCCGAGACGGGGCAACTAACCCGGGTGGAATTGATGAAAAGTTAGTGCGCTTCCCGACACCCATAGCTGGCTGGCTGGCTGGGCCTGGCTGGTTCGCTGGACTGGCTGGCTGGTTGGTGTATTCGTCATTTTCAGCACATTTTAGGCTATATCTGATAGTCGAATTTTAAGTGGTGGACGTAGACCACCGACTTTTTCCAGGGAAGACGGATGTATAATCTGGAAGACAGGCTGTAGATGCATTACAAGAAAGACGTGTGTAGAATCTGGAACATAGGCTGGAGATGTATTACAACGAAGACGGGGAAGTAATCTGGAAGACAGGTTGGTTGGTTAGTTGAATGGTGTATTTCGTCATTTTCAGAACATTGAATACATTAAATCAGTCATTTTAAGTGGCAGATGCAGACCACCATTTTTTTCCTATGAAGGCGGATGTATATTCTGGAAGACAGGCTTAATTACGATGAAGAATCTGGAATGGTCTGTCATTTTAGCACGTTTTGGTCTATATATGAAGTAGAATCTGGAAGTTGGGCTGGAGATGTAAACACTGATATCGGATATAACATCTGGAAGATGGACTGGAGATTTATTATAATGATGTCGGTTGTAGAATCTGGAAGACGGGTGAATATGTATTACAATGAAAATGGATGTAGAATCTGTAATATTTGTGGGTTTGTTTGTCTGGCGTTTTACGTCATTTTTACACATGTTAGGCCGCCATAGTTGGTTGATTGGCTGAGTGCTGTTTAACGTCGTTTCAGCACATTTTAGGCTATATATGACATTCGATTTTATGCAAAACTGACACCGGGGCGATATAATCAAGCTTTATGCTTTGTGGTTTCAGAAAATGGATGTAGAATCGGCACATGTTAGGCCATATATGATGGTCGATTATTTTGTGGTAGAGATAGACAATCCCATTTTTCCTAAGAACCAGTAGTACTGTTTGCCTCCCGCCATCCGTAAGAATCAATACTTCTTACTTGACAAGTCGAGCTCCCAGTGGGGTTCGAACCTGCAGCGGGAATCTGAAAGATGGGTTTGAGATGCGTTACAATGAAGACGGTTGTAGAAATTGGAAGATTGGTTTGAGATGTATTACAATGAAGGCTGTTGTAGAATCTGGAAGATGCGTTTGAGATGTATTACAATGAAGACGGTTGTAGAATCTGGAAGATGGGTTTGAGATGTATTACAATGAAGACTGTTGTAGAATCTGGAAGATGCGTTTGAGATGTATTACAATGAAGACGGTTGTAGAATCTGGAAGAAACGTTTGAGATGTATTACAATGACGACGGTTGTAGAATCTTGAAGATGCGTTTGAGATGTATTACAATGAAGACTGTTGTAGAATCTGGAAGATGCGTTTGAGATGTATTACAATGAAGACGGTTGTAGAATCTGGAAGATGGGTTTGAGATGTATTACAATGAAGACTGTTGTAGAATCTGGAAGATGCGTTTGAGATGTATTACAATGACGACGGTTGTAGAATATGGAAGATGGGTTTGAAATGTATTACAATGAAGACGGTTGTATAATCTGGAAGATGGGATTGAGATGTGTTACAATGAAGACGGTTGTAGAATACCGAAGACGAATATGTCTATAGGCAAGAACCTGGTTATTAGAGGTGACCAGTTGTTCTATTTCCATATAAACTGATGTAGAATCTTGAAGACAGGCTAAAGATGTATTACAATGAACACGGTTGTAAAATTTGGATGACAGGCTGGTGAAGATATGTCAGAATCTGGAAGATATGCAAACATGTATTACAATGAAGACGGTTGTATAATCTGGAAGCATGAAGAAAACGATATAGTGATATAGTACATGTACATGTACATGTAAATAGTTAAATCAATGCCAGAACTAGTTACATAATAAAAGGGTGGGTCAATGTTGGTAACAATGATCTAATTGTATAGGAATAGATTGATGTCATCAATTAATTGTACAAACTGTAGAAATCCAAGAGGAAATTTACTAATTACCTTTAAGCTGTAATCGAAACGGCCGAATTCATTCCACGAGAAAAATGGACGCGCAGTTTGCATGCATCTATACGTACAGTACAGTACAGTACATTAACAGATGAACATGTTTAATGCATAACATAATAAATAATAAGGCATAATTATGTTATTAACAAAATTGAAAAATGAAAAAGTTTCCTACCCGTTTTTGTGATGACTCAAACGTCTGTGGCTGCATCTAGAACAGAAATCATAGTTTGCGATGTAACAGCTGAGCTATAAATTGGGTTTTACGGCACCGCAACACACGATAGTTGATATGGCGACATGACGGATATGAACTTTCTGGACCCAAGACAAACTATGAGACATGGTTTCAGAAACTTCACAACCGCTGGAGAAATACTTCTTAATGAAACACCATATTAATCACCTCTTATGATCATGCAAGAGTCAAGCAGTGGTATAAATTATTGTGACCACCCCAAACCACGCGGGACTCGTGCGTTATAAGTCAAAAAGGTAGGTCAATATTGGTAACATTGACCTAATTGTATAAGAATAGATTGATGTCATCAATCTGTAACTATGTATGAATTGTACAAACTGTAGAACCCCAAGAGGAAAGTTACTAATTACCTTTAATTGAATTGAATTGGATTTTATAGTCGCACCAACAGCTAAGGTCATATGGCGACTTTCCAGCTTCCACTGGTGGAGGAAGACCCCAGGTGCCCCTCCGGGCAATTTTCGTGCACGGGCGGGCACCTGGGTAGAACCACCGACGTTCCGCAAGCCAGCTGGATAGCTTCCTCACATAAAGATTCCTAGGCCCATGAGGGATCGAACCTACAGCGGTGAGGGGCAAGTGATTGCAAGTCAGAGACTCTAACCACTCGGCCACGGACGCCCTCTAATTACCTTTAAGCTGTGATCGAAACGGCCCAATTCATTCCACGTGAAAAATGGACGCGATGTTTGCATGCATATATACGTACAATACATTAACAGATGAACATGTAGGTTATAACACAATGAATAATAAGGCATAATTATGTTGTTAACCTAATGTTCAGAAAAGAAAACGTTTCCTACCAGTTTTGTGATGACTCAAACGTCTGTGGCTGCATCTAGAACAGAAATCATAGTTTGTGATGTAACAGCTGAATTAGAAATTGCGTTTTACGGCACCGCAACACAAGATAGTCGATATGGCGCCATGGCGGATATGAACTTTCTGGATCCAAGACATAAAACTATGAGACATGGATTCAGAAACTTCACAACCATTGGAGAAACACATGTTACTGAAACTCCTACTTGTAAAACCCTAGCTATTAATCGCCTCTCACGATCATGCAAGAGTCAAGCAGTGGTATCAATTCTTAAACTGACTGACCACCCCAGAACCACACGGGAATCTTGCGTTAAAAGTCAAAAAGGTAGGTCAATGTTGGTAACATTGACCTAATTGTATAGGAATAGAGTAATGCCATCAATATATAACTATGTATGAATTGTACAAACTGTCTAACCCCAAGAAGAAAGTTACTAATTACCTTTAAGCTGTAATCGAAACGGCCGAATTCATTCCACGAGAAAAATGGACGCGATGTTTGCATGCATATAAATACGTACAATACATTAACAGATGAACATGTTTAATGCATAACATAATAAATAATAAGACATACTTATGTTGTTAACTAAAATAATGTTTAGAAAATGAAAAATGAAAACATTTTCTACCCGTTTGTGTGATGACTCAAACGTCTGTGGCTGCATCTAGAACAGAAATCATAGTTTGTGATGTAACAGCTGAATTATAATTTGCGTTTTACGGCACCGCAACACAAGATAGTTGATATGGCGCCATGGCGGATATGAACTTTCTGGATCCAAGACATAAAACTATGAGACATGGATTCAGAAACTTCACAACCATTGGAGAAACACATGTTACTGAAACTCCTACTTGTAAAACCCTAGCTATTAATCGCCTCTCACGATCATGCAAGAGTCAAGCAGTGGTATCAATTCTTAAACTGACTGACCACCCCAGAACCACACGGGAATCTTGCGTTAAAAGTCAAAAAGGTAGGTCAATGTTGGTAACATTGACCTAATTGTATAGGAATAGAGTGATGGCATCAATATATAACTATGTATGAATTGTACAAACTGTCTAACCCCAAGAAGAAAGTTACTAATTACATTTAAGCTGTTATCGAAACGGCCGAATTCATTCCACGAGAAAAATGGACGCGATGTTTGCATGCATATAAATACGTACAATACATTAACAGGTGAACATGTTTAATGCATAACATAATAAATAATAAGACATACTTATGTTGTTAACTAAAATAATGTTTAGAAAATGAAAAATGAAAACAATTCCTACCTGTTTTTATGATGACTCAAACGTCTGTGGCTGCATCTAGAACAGAAATCATAGTTTGCGATGTAACAGTTGAATTATAAATTGCGTTTTACGGCACCGCAACACAAGATAGTTGATATGGCGCCATGGCGGATATGAACTTTCTGGATCCAAGACATAAAACTATGAGACATGGATTCAGAAACTTCACAACCATTGGAGAAATACATGTTACAGAAACTCCGACTTGTAAAACCCATAAATCGCCTCTTACGATCATGCAAGAGTCAAGCAGTGGTATTAATTCCCGATCTTACTGACCACACCGAACCACTCGTGACTATTGCGTTTTAAGTCAAAAAAGGTAACAATGACCTAATTGTATAGAAATAGATTGATGTCATGAATCTATAACTATGTATGAACTGTACAAATTGTAGAATTCCAGGAGGAATGTTACTAATTACCTTTAAGCAGCGATCGAAACGACCGAATTCATTCCACGAGAAAAATAGACGCGATGTTTGCATGCATATATACGTCAGTTACATTAACAGATGACTATGTTTAATGCATAAATAATAAGGCATAAGTATGTTGTTAACAAAAAAAAATTCAGAAAAAATGAAAAATTAAAACGTTTCCTACCTGATTTTGTGATGACTCAAACGTCTGTGGCTGCATCTAGAACAGAAATCATAGTTTGAGATGTTACAGCTGAATTATAAATTGGGCTTTACGTCACCGCATTACAAGATAGTTCATATGGCGCCATGACGGATATGAACTTTCTGGAACCAGAACTACTTTTCCTCTGGTGGATTTGATCGCATCTGCAATCAGCAAATAAGAGATATTATGTTTTAGAAATATTTTCATAGTAAATAGTATAGTGTCGTCTGTAGCAGCTTGGTGGTTGCAACTCCATAGTCAGCCAGACAATCTTTTCCTCTGGAGAGGTGGATTTCATCGCATCTGTAAACAGAAAAGAAGAGATGAAACATGTTTTGAGTAATATTTTCATAGTAAATAGTCTAGTCTAATAGTGTACCTGTGTCGTCTGCACCAGCTTGGTGGTTGCAACTTCAAATTCATAGTACATAGTATAGTCTCAGAAGTCCACCTGATGTGTCGTCTGCGGCAGCTTGATAGTTGCAACTTCATAGTCAGCCAGAACAAGCTATCCTCCTTTAGATTTAATCGCAGCTGTAGTCAGAAAAGTAGAGATATTACATGTTTTAGCAACATTTCATAGTAAACAGTATAGTCTAATAGTCTACCTGATTTGTCCTCTGCAGCAGCTTGGTGGTTGCAACTTCCAATTCAGCCAGAACAACGTTTCAACTGGTTGATTGGAAAGCAACTTCAATCAGAAAAGAAGAGATATTACATGTTTTAGCAACATTTTCAATGTAAATAGTATAGTCTAGTAGTCTACCTGATGTGTCGTCTGCAGCAGCTTGATAGTTGCAACTTCATAGTCAGCCAGAACTTTTCCTCTGGTGGATTTGACCGCATCTGTAATTAGAAAAGTTTTAGCAACATTTTCATAATAAATAGTATAGTCTAGTAGTCCACCTGTGGGTCGGCTGCTGCAGGTTGGTTATTGCAACTTCATAGTCAGCCGGATTTTTTCCCCTCTGGTGGATTTGATCGCATCTGTAATCAGAAAAGACGAGATAGTATATGTTTTAGCAACATTTCCGTTGTAAATATTATACATGTAGTTCAATAGTCTACCTGATGTGTCGTCTGCAGCAGCTTGATGGTTGCAACTTCATAGCCAGCCAGAACAACTTTTCCTCTGGTTTATTTAATTGCCTCTGTAATCAGAAAGGAAGATATATTTAATGTTTTAGCAACAATTTCATAGTAAACAGAATAGTATAGAAGTCTACCTGAGGTGGATGCAACTTCAAATTCAACCAGAACAACGTTTCCACTGGTGGATTGGAAAGCAGCTTCAATCAGCAAAGAAGACATAATACATGTTTTAGCAACATTTTCATAGCAAATAGTATAGTCTAATTTTCTACCTGATGTGTCGTCTGCAGCAGTTGGAGGTTGCAACTTCATAGTCAGCCAGAACAACTATTTCTCTGGTGGATTCGATCGCATCTCTAATCAGAAAATAAGAGATCACATGATATAGAAACATTTTCATAGTAAACTGTATAGTATAGAAATCTACCTGATGTGTCGTCTAAAGCAGATTGGTGGTTGCAACTTCATAGTCAGCCAGAACAACTTTTCCTCCTTTGGATTTGATCGCATATGTAGTCAAAAAAATAGAGATATTACATGTTTTAGCAATATTTCAAACAGTATAGTCTATTAGTCTACCTGATGTGAAATCTGCAGCAGCTTGGTGGATGCAACTTCAAATTCAGCCAGAACAACATTTCCACTGGTGGATTGGAAAGCAACTTCCATCAGCCAAGAAGAGATATTACAGTAGTCTAGTAGTCTACCTGATGGGTCGTCTGCAGCAGCTTGGTGGTTGCAACTTCATAGTCAGCCAGAACAACTTTTACTCTCGTGGATTAGAACGCATCTGCAAACCGAAAAGAAGAGATAAAACATGTTTAAGGAAAATATTCATAGTAACTAGTATAGTCTAATTGTCTACCTGGTGTGTCGTTTGCAGCAGTTGGAGGTTGCAACTTCATAGTCAGCCTGAACAACTATTTCTCTGGTGGATTCGATCGCATCTGTTATCAGAAAAGAAGAGATCACATGTTTTAGCAACCTTTTCCTTGTAAATAGTATAGTCAACCTCATGTGTCGTATGCAGCAGGTTGGAGGTTGCAACTTCATAGTAAGCCAGAACAATATATCCTCTTGTGGACTGTACCGCGTCTGTTATCAGAAAAGAAGAGATATTATGTGTTTTTGCAACATTTTCTAAGCAAATAATATAGTCTAGTAGTCTACCTGATGTCTCGTCAGCAGTAGGGTGGTTGTTGCAACTTCATAGAAAGCCAGAACAAATTTTCCTCTGGTGGACCTGATCTCATCTGTAATCAGAAAAGAAGAAATATTACATTTTAGCAACGTTTTTATAATAAATAGTCTAGTCTCGTAGTCTACCAGGTGTGTCGTCTGCAGCAGCTTGGTGGTTGCAACTTCATAGACAGCCAGAACAACTTTTCCTCCTGTAGATTTGATCGTATCTGTAATTAGAAAAGAAGAGTTCACATGTTTTAGCAATATTTCATAGTAAATAATATAGTCTAGTAGTCTACCTGTTGTTTCGTCTGCAGCAGGTTGGTTGTTGCAACTTCATAGTCAGCCAGAATATTATTTCCTCTGGTGGATTTTATCGCATCTGCAATCAGAAAAGAAGAAATATTATGCTTTAGCAACATGTTCGTTGTAAATAATATAGTCTAGTAGTTTACCTGATGTGTCGTCTGCTGCACTTGGTAGTTGCAACATCAAATTCAGCCTGAATAATGTTTCCATAGGTGCATTTGATCGCAACTTAAATCAGAAAAGAAGAGATCACATGTTTTATCAACATTTTTATAGTAAATAGTAATGTCTAGTAGTCTACCTGATGTCTTGTCTGCAGTATGTTGGTTGTTGCAACTTCAAAGTCCGCCAGAAAATGTTTTCCTCTAGTGGACTTGATCTCATCTGTAATCAGAAAAGAAATATTACATGTTTTAGCAACGTTTTTATAATAAATAGTATAGTCTAGTAGTATACCTGTTGTGTCGTCTGCAGCCGTTGGTTGTTGCAACTTCATAGTCGGCCAGAACAACTTTTTCTCTGGTGGATTTGATTGCATCTGTAATCAGAAAATGAGAGATATTAAATGTTTTAGCAACATTTTCATTGCAAATAATATAGTTTAGTAGTCTACCTGATGTGTCATCTGCAGCAGTTTGGTGGTTGCAACTTCATAGACAGCAAGAACAACTTTTTCTCCGGTGCATTTGATCGCATCTGTAATTAGAAAAGAGATCACGTTTTAGCAACATTTTCGTTGAAAATATTAGAGTCAAGTAGTCCACCTTTTATGTCGTCTACTGCAGGTTGGATGTTACAACTTCATAGTCAGCCATAACAACTTTTCCTCTGGTGGATTTGATTGCATCTGTAAGCAGAAAAGAAGAGATAAACATGTTTAAGCAACATTTTCATAGTAAATAGTACAGTCTATTAGACTAGCTGGTGTATCGTCTGCAGCAACTTGGTGGTTGCAACTTCATAGTCAGCAAGAACAACTTCTCCTCGGGTGGATTTGATCGCATCTGTATCAGAAAAGAAGAGATATTTCATATTTTAGCAACATTTTCATAGGAAATAGTATAGTCCAATAGTCTACTTATTGTGTCGTCTGCAGCAGCTTGGTGGTGCCAACTTTATAGTCAGCCGGAACAACATTTCCTCAGAAGTCTAGAAGTCTACCTGATGTATCGCATGCAGCAGGTTGGTGGTTGCAACTTCATAGTCAGCCAGAAAAACTTTTCCTCCGGTGGATTTAATTGCAACTGTAATCAGAAAGGAAGAGATATTTCATCATTTTCTAGCAACAATTTCATAGTAAACACTATAGTCTGGAAGTCTACCTGAGGTGACGTCTGCAGGAGGATGGTTGTTGCAACTTCATAGTCAACCAAAACAACTTTTCCTCTGGTGGATTTTATTGCATCTGTAATCAGAAAAGAAAAATCACATGTTATAGCAACATTTTCATAGTAATCTGTTATAGCAACATTTTCATAGTAAACAGTATAGTCTAGAAGTCGATCTGAGGGGACTTCTGCAGGAGGTTGGTTGTTGCAACTTCAGTCACCCAGAACAACTTTTCCTCTGGTGGATTTGATCACATCTGCAATCAGGAAAGAAGATTTATTATATGTTTTAGCAATATTTTCATTGCAAATATTATAGTCTAGTAGTCTACCTGATGTGTCGTCTGCAGCAGTTTGGTGGTTGCGACTTCAAAGACAGCCAGAACAATTTTCCTCTGGAGGATTTGATCACATCTGCAATCTGAAAAGAAGAGATGGCATATGATTTAGCATCCCCTGATGGATTTGATCGCATCTGCAATCAGAAATGAAGAGATAATATGTGCTTTAGCAATTTTTTTTATAGTAGTCTACTTGATGTGTGGTCTGCAGCATCGTGGTTTTTGCAACATCATACTCAGTCAGAAAAACGTTTCCTCTGGTGGATTTGGTGGCATCTGCGATAAGAAAAGAAGAGATATTACATGTTTTAGCAACATTTTTATAATAAAAAGTACAGTCTAGTAGTTTACCAGGTGTGTCGTCTGCAGCAGCTTGGTGGTTGCAACTTCATAGTCAGCAAGAACAACTTTTCCTCTGGTGGATTTTAACGCATCTGTAATGATAGTCAATCAGAACAACGTTTTCTCTGGTGGATTTTACGGCATCTGCGATCAGAACCGAAGAGATATTATATGTTTGAGCAACATTTTTATAATAAAAAGTATAGTGTAATAGTCTACCAGGTGTATCGTCTGCAGCAGCTTGGTGGTTGCAATTTCATAGTCATTAATAACAACTTTTCTTCCGGTGGATTTGATCGCATCTGTAATCAGAAAAGAAGAGATCACATATAGTCTAGTAGTCTGTTGATACAATACGGCTGTTGAATACGTCTGCAGCAGGTCGGTTGTTGTAACTTCATAGTCTGCCAGAACATTTTTTCCTCTGGTGGATTTGATCGCATATGCAATCATAAAAGAAAAGATATTATGCTTTAGCAACATTTTCATTGTAAATAATATAGTCTAGAAGTCTACCTGATGTGTCGTCTGCAGCAGCTTGGTGGTTGGTTGCAACTTCATAGTCAGCCAGATAATCCTTTCCTCCGGTGGATTTGATCGCATCTGTAATCAGAAAACAAGAGATCACATGTTTTAGCAAAATTTTCATTGTAAATAGTATAGTGTAATAGTATACCTGATGTGTCGTATGCAACAGGTTGGTAGCTGCAACTTCATAGTCAGCCATAACAACTTTTCCTCCGGTGGATTTAATTGCATTTGTAATCAGAGAAGAGATATTTCATGTTTTAGCAACATTTTCATAGTAAATAGTATAGTCTAGTAATCTACCTGGTGTGTCGTCTGCAACAGCTTGGTGGTTGCAACTTCAAAGTCAGCCTATCGCATCTGTAATCAAAAAAGAAGAGATCACATGTTATAGCATAATTTTCATAGTAAACAGTATAGTCTAGAAGTCTACCTGAGGTGACGTCTGCAGGAGATGGGTTGTTGCAACTTCAGTCACCCAAAACAACTTTTCCTCTGGTGGAGTTGATGGCATCTGCAATCAGAAAAGAAGAGATATTACATGTTTTAGCAACATTTTTATAATAAAAAGTACAGTCTAGTAGTCTACCAGGTGTCATCTGCAGCAGCTTGTTGTTTGCAACTTCATAGTCAGCAAGAACAACTATTCTTCCGGTGGATTTGATCTCATCTGTAATTAGAAAAGAAGAGATCACATGTTTGAGCAACATTTTCATAGTAAATAATATAGTCTAGTATAGTAGTCTGTTGTATCGTCTGCAGCAGGTCAGTTTTTGCAACTTTATAGTCTGCTAGAGCAACTTTTCCTCTGGTGGATTTGATCGCAAATGGATTCAGAAAAGAAAAATGCTGACATTACATGTTTTAGCAACATTTTCATAGTAATTAATATAGTCTAGTAGTCTACTTGTTGTGTCGTCTGCAGCATGTTGGTTGTTGCAGCTTCAAAGTCAACCAGAACACGTTTACCTCTGGTGGATTTGATCGCATATGCAATCATAAAAGAAGAGATATTATGCTTTAACAACATTTTCATAGTAAACAGTATAGTCTAAAAGATTACCTGAGTTGTCGTCTGCAGGAGGTTGGTTGTTGCAACTTCAGTCAGTCAGAACAACTTTTCATCTGTTGGATTTGATCGCATCTGCCATCAGGAAAGAAGAGTTATTATGTTTTAGCAACATTTTTATTGCAAATATTACAGTCTAGTAGTCTACCTGGTGTGTGGTCTGCAGCAGCTTGGTGGTTGCAACTTCATATTCAGCCAAAACAACTTTTCCTCTGGTGGATTTGATCGTATCTGTAATCAGAAAAGAAGAGACCACATGTTATAGCAACATTTTCATAGTAAACAGTATAGTCTAGAAGTCTACCTGAGGTGACGTCTGCAGGAGGTGGGTTGTTGCAACTTCAGTCACCCAGAACAACTTTTCCTCAGGTGGATTTGATCGCATCTGCAATCAGGAAAGAAGAGTTATCTCTGTAACATATATGTGTAACATAAATAAAGGGTTCCAGCCTTTGTGTAACACTAATAAAAGTTTTCAGCATCTCTGTAACATAAATAAAGGTTTCCGGCATCTCTGTAACATAAAGGGTTCCAGCATATGTGTAACATAAGTAGAGGGTTCCAGCATTTGTGTAACATAAATAAAGGTTTCCAGCATTACTGTAACATCAATAAAGGTTTCCAGCATCTCTGTAACATAAATAAAGGTTTCCAGCATCTCTGTAACATAAATAACGGTTTCCTGCATCTCTGTAATATAAATAAAGAGTTCCAGCATTTGTGTAACATAAATAAAGATTTCCAGCATCTATGTAACATAAATAAAGGGTTCTAGCATTACTGTAACATAAATAAAGGTTTCCAGCATCTATGTAACATAAATAAAGGTTTCCAGCATTACTCTAACATAAATAAAGGTTTCCAGCATCTCTGAAACATAAATAAAGGTTTCCAGCATCTCTGTAACATAAATAAAGGGTTCCAACATATGTGCAACATAAATAAAGGTTTCCAGCATCTCTGCAACATAAATAAAGGGTTCCAGCATATTTGTGTAACATAAATTAAGGGTTCCAGCATATCTGTAACATAAATTAAGGGTTACAGCATCTCTGTAACATAAATAAAGGTATCCAGCATCTCTGCAACATAAATAAAGGTTTCCAGCATCTCTGTAACATAAATAAAGGTTTCCAGCATCTCTGTAACATAAATAAAGGGTTCCAACATATGTGCAACATAAATAAAGGTTTCCAGCATCTCTGTAATATAAATAAAGGGTTCCAGCATATTTGTGTAACATAAATTAAGGGTTCCAGCATATCTGTAACATAAATAAAGGGTTCCAGCATCTCTGAAACATAAATAAAGGTTTCCAGCATCTCTGTAACATAAATAAAGTGTTCCAACATATGTGCAACATAAATAAAGGTTTCCAGCATCTCTGTAATATAAATCAAGGGTTCCAGCATATTTGTGTAACATAAATTAAGGGTTCCAGCATATCTGTAACATAAATTAAGGGTTCCAGCATCTCTGTAACATAAATAAAGGTATCCAGCATCTCTGCAACATAAATAAAGTTTTCCAGCATCTCTGTAACATAAATAAAGGTTTCCTGCATATATGTAACATAAATAAACGGTTCCAGCATTTGTGTAACATAAATAAAGGTTTTCAGCATCTATGTAACATAAATAAAGGTTTCCAGCATCTCTGTAACATCAATAAAGGGTTCCAGCTTCTCTGTAACATAAATAAAGGTTTCCAACATCTCTGTAACATAAATAAAGATTTCCAGCATCTCTGTAACATAAATAATGGTTTCCAGCATCTCTGTAACATAAATAAAGGGTTCCAACATATGTGCAACATAAATAAAGGTTTCCAGCATCTCTGTAATATAAATAAAGGGTTCCAGCATATTTGTGTAACATAAATTAAGGGTTCCAGCATATCTGTAACATAAATTAAGGGTTCCAGCATCTCTGTAACATAAATAAAGGTATCCAGCATCTCTGCAACATCAATAAAGGTTTCCAGCATCTCTGTAATATTAATAAAGGTTTCCTGCATATATGTAACATAAATAAACGGTTCCAGCATAAGTGTAACATAAATAAAGGTTTTAAGCATCTATGTAACATAAATAAAGGTTTCCAGCATCTCTGTAACATCAATAAAGGGTTACAGCTTCTCTGTAACATAAATAAAGGTTTCCAGCATCTCTGTAACATAAATAAAGATTTCCAGCATCTCTGTACCATAAATAATGGTTTCCAGCATATCTGTAACATAAATAAAGGTTCCAGCATTTCTGTAACATAAATAAAGGGTTCCAGCATCTCTGTATTATAAATAAAGGTTTCCAACATCTCTGTAACATAAATAAAGGTTTCCAGCATCTATGTAACATAAATAAAGTTTTCCAGCATCTGTGTAGCATAAATAAAGATTTCCAGCATCTCTGAAACATAAATAAAGGTTTCCAGCTTCTCTGTAACATAAATAAAGGGGTCCAACGTATGTGCAACATAAATAAAGGTTTCCAGCATCTCTGTAACATAAATAAAGATTTCCAACATCTATGTAACATAAATAAAGGTTTCCAGCATCTGTGTAGCATAAATAAAGATTACCAGCATCTCTGTAACATCAATAAAGGGTTCCAGCATCTCTGTAATATAAATAAAGGTTTCCAGCATTACTGTAACATAACGGTTTCCAGCATCTCTGTAGCATAAATAAAGGATTCCAGCATCTCTGTAACCTAAATAAAGGGTTCCAGCATCTCTGTAACATAAATAAAGGTTTCCACATCTCTCTAACATAAATAAAGGTATCCGGCATCTCTGTAACATAAATTAAGGGCTCCAGCCTTTGTGTAACATAAATAAAGGTTTCCAGCATCTATGTAATATAAACAAATGTTTCCAGCATTATTGTAACATAAATAAAGTTTTACAGCATTACTGTAACATAAATAATGGTTTCCAGCATCTCTGTAACATAAATAAATGTTTCCGGCATCTCTGTAACATCAATAAAGGTTTCCAGCATCTATGTAATATAAATAAAGGTTTCCAGCATTACTGTATAATGGTTTCCAGCATCTCTGTAAAATAAATAAAGGATTCCAGCATCTCTGTAACATAAATGAAGGGTTCCAGCATATTTGTGTTACATAAATAAAGGTTTCCAGCATCTATGTAACTCTGTAACATAAACAAAGGTATCCAGCATCTCTGTTACATAAATTAAGGGTTCCAGCGTTTGTGTAACATAAATAAAGGTTTCCAGCATCTATGTAATATAAATAAAGGTTTCCAGCATCTCTGTAACATAAATAAAAGTTTCCAGCATCTCTGTAACATAAATAAAGGTTTCCAGCATCTATGTAATATAAATAAAGGACTGACTGACTGACGGACAGATTGACAGACTGACGGACGAACGAAGGACAAAGTGATCCGTATGTATCGCATTTTTCTTCGAAAAGGCGACACAAAAACGAAAAGATTTCCTACCTGTTTTTGTTTCGACTCGAACGTCTGTTGCAGCATCTGGAACATAAATCATAGTTTGCGATGTAACAGTTGAATTATAACGTGGGTTTTACGGCACCGCAACTCACGATAGTTGATATTGCACCACGACGGATATGAACTTTCTGGATCCAAGACATAAATCTATGAGACATGGATTCAGAAACTTCACAACCGCTGGAGAAACGTATTTTATTGAAACTTCTACTAGTAAAACCCTATTAATCGCTCTTACGATCATGCAAGAGTCAAGCAGTGGTATCAATTCTTGATCTTATTGACCACCGTCTCGGTTGAGAAATGGCTGCCGCTGCTTGATAGCAATCGCCTCCTTTACGTGTCTTTTAACACATCCTCTGAGGTAATAAGTGCCTTGGTGTTCTGCGGCTTGATGGAATGTTTAGTCCAGTTTTATCATAATGTTCTTTTATAGCCGAGTTGGATCTTGCGCTGTGTTCTTTAAGTCTGATATCTACAGATCTTCCCGTTTAACCAACGGTCACATTGCGGCACCGCAACACAAGATAGTTGATATGGCGCCATGGCGGATATGAACTTTCTGGATCAAAGACTCATGGATTCAGAAACTTCAAAACCATTGGATAAACACATCTTACTGAAACTCCTACTTGTAAAACCCTAGCTATTAATCGCCTCTCACGATCATGCCTCTCACGATCATGCAAGAGTCAAGCAGTGGTATCAATTCTTTGACTGATCACCCGGGAATCTTGCGTCATAAGTCGAAAAGGTAGGTCAATGTTGGTAACATTGATGACCTAATTGTATAGGAATAGAGTAATGCCATCAATATATAACTATGTATGAATTGTACAAACTGTCTAACCCCAAGAAGAAAGTTACTAATTACCTTTAAGCTGTAATCGAAACGGCCGAATTCATTCCACGAGAAAAATGGACGCGATGTTTGCATGCATATAAATACGTACAATACATTAACAGATGAACGTGTTTAATGCATAACATAATAAATAATAAGACATACTTATGTTGTTAACTAAATTAATGTTTAGAAAATGAAAAATGAAAACATTTCCTACCCGTTTGTGTGATGACTCAAACGTCTGTGGCTGCATCTAAAACAGAAATCATAGTTTGTGATGTAACAGCTGAATTATAATTTGCGTTTTACGGCACCGCAACACAAGATAGTTGATATGGCGCCAGTTGATATGGCGCCATGGCGGATATGAACTTTCTGGATCCAAGACATAAAACTATGAGACATGGATTCAGAAACTTCACAACCATTGGAGAAACACATCTTACTGAAACTCCTACTTGTAAAACCCTAGCTATTAATCGCCTCTCACGATCATGCAAGAGTCAAGCAGTGGTATCAATTCTTAAACTGACTGACCACCCCAGAACCACACGGGAATCTTGCGTTATAAGTCAAAAAGGTAGGTCAATATTGGTAACATTGACCTAATTGTATAAGAATAGAGTACTGCCATCAATATATAACTATGTATGAATTGTACAAACTGTCTAACCCCAAGGAGAAAGTTACTAATTACCTTTAAGCTGTAATCGAAACGGCCTAATTCATTCCACGAGAAAAATGGACGCGATGTTTGCATGCATATAAATACGTACAATACATTAACAGATGAACATGTTTAATGCATAACATAATAAATAATAATACATACTTATGTTGTTAACTAAAATAATGTTTAGAAAATGAAAAATGAAAACATTTCCTACCCGTTTGTGTGATGACTCAAACGTCTGTGGCTGCATCTAGAACAGAAATCATAGTTTGTGATGTAACAGCTGAATTATAATTTGCGTTTTACGGCACCGCAACACAAGATAGTTGATATGGCGCCATGGCGGATATGAACTTTCTGGATCCAAGACATAAAACTATGAGACATGGATTCAGAAACTTCACAACCATTGGAGAAATACATGTTACTGAAACTCCTACTTGTAAAACCCTAGCTATTAATCGCCTCTCACGATCATGCAAGAGTCAAGCAGTGGTATCAATTCTTAAACTGACTGACCACCCCAGAACCACACGGGAATCTTGCGTTATAAGTCAAAAAGGTAGGTCAATATTGGTAACATTGACCTAATTGTATAGGAATAGAGTACTGCCATCAATATATAACTATGTATGAATTGTACAAACTGTCTAACCCCAAGAAGAAAGTTACTAATTACCTTTAAGCTGTAATCGAAACGGCCGAATTCATTCCACGAGAAAAATGGACGCGATGTTTGCATGCATATAAATACGTACAATACATTAACAGATGAACGTGTTTAATGCATAACATAATAAATAATAAGACATACTTATGTTGTTAACTAAAATAATGTTTAGAAAATGAAAAATGAAAACATTTCCTACCCGTTTGTGTGATGACTCAAACGTCTGTGGCTGCATCTAAAACAGAAATCATAGTTTGTGATGTAACAGCTGAATTAGAAATTGCGTTTTACGGCACCGCAACACAAGATAGTTGATATGGCGCCATGGCGGATATGAACTTTCTGGATCCAAGACATAAAACTATGAGACATGGATTCAGAAACTTCACAACCATTGGAGAAACACATGTTACTGAAACTCCTACTTGTAAAACCCTAGCTATTAATCGCCTCTCACGATCATGCAAGAGTCAAGCAGTGGTATCAATTCTTAAACTGACTGACCACCCCAGAACCACACGGGAATCTTGCGTTAAAAGTCAAAAAGGTAGGTCAATGTTGGTAACATTGACCTAATTGTATAGGAATAGAGTAATGCCATCAATATATAACTATGTATGAATTGTACAAACTGTCTAACCCCAAGAAGAAAGTTACTAATTACCTTTAAGCTGTAATCGAAACGGCCGAATTCATTCCACGAGAAAAATGGACGCGATGTTTGCATGCATATAAATACGTACAATACATTAACAGATGAACATGTTTAATGCATAACATAATAAATAATAAGATATACTTATGTTGTTAACTAAAATAATGTTTAGAAAATGAAAAATGAAAACATTTCCTACCCGTTTGTGTGATGACTCAAACGTCTGTGGCTGCATCTAGAACAGAAATCATAGTTTGCGATGTAATAGTTGAATTATAAATTGCGTTTTACGGCACCGCAACACAAGATAGTTGATATGGCGCCATGGCGGATATGAACTTTCTGGATCCAAGACATAAAACTATGAGACATGGATTCAGAAACTTCACAACCATTGGAGAAATACATGTTACTGAAACTCCTACTTGTAAAACCCTAGCTATTAATCGCCTCTCACGATCATGCAAGAGTCAAGCAGTGGTATCAATTCTTAAACTGACTGACCACCCCAGAACCACACGGGAATCTTGCGTTATAAGTCAAAAAGGTAGGTCAATATTGGTAACATTGACCTAATTGTATAGGAATAGAGTACTGCCATCAATATATAACTATGTATGAATTGTACAAACTGTCTAACCACAAGAAGAAAGTTACTTATTACCTTTAAGCTGTAATCGAAACGGCCGAATTCATTACACGAGAAAAATGGACGCGATGTTTGCATGCATATAAATACGTACAATACAATACATTAACAGATGAACATGTTTAATGCATAACATAATAAATAATAAGACATACTTATGTTGTTAACTAAAATAATGTTTAGAAAATGAAAAATAAAAACATTTCCTACCCGTTTGTGTGATGACTCAAACGTCTGTGGCTGCATCTAGAACAGAAATAATAGTTTGTGATGTAACAGCTGAATTAGAAATTGCGTTTTACGGCACCGCAACACAAGATAGTTGATATGGCGCCATGGCGGATATGAACTTTCTGGATCCAAGACATAAAACTATGAGACATTGATTCAGAAACTACACAACCATTGGAGAAACACATCTTACTGAAACTCCTACTTGTAAAACCCTAGCTATTAATCGCCTCTCACAATCATGCAAGAGTCAAGCAGTGGTATCAATTCTTAAACTGACACCACCGCAGAACCACACGGGAATCTTGCGTTATAAGTCAAAAAGGTAGGTCAATATTGGTAACATTGAACTAATTGTATAGGAATAGAGTAATGCCATCAATATATAACTATGTATGAATTGTACAAACTGTCTAACCCCAAGAAGAAAGTTACTAATTACCTTTAAGCTGTAATCGAAACGGCCGAATTCATTCCACGAGAAAAATGGACGCGATGTTTGCATGCATATAAATACGTACAATACATTAACAGATGAACGTGTTTAATGCATAACATAATAAATAATAAGACATACTTATGTTGTTAACTAAAATAATGTTTAGAAAATGAAAAATGAAAACATTTCCTACACGTTTGTGTGATGACTCAAACGTCTGTGGCTGCATCTAAAACAGAAATCATAGTTTGTGATGTAACAGCTGAAGATAGTTGATATGGCGCCATGGCGGATATGAACTTTCTGGATCCAAGACATAAAACTATGAGACATGGATTCAGAAACTTCACAACCATTGGAGAAACACATGTTACTGAAACTCCTACTTGTAAAACCCTAGCTATTAATCGCCTCTCACGATCATGCAAGAGTCAAGCAGTGGTATCAATTCTTAAACTGACTGACCACCCCAGAACCACACGGGAATCTTGCGTTAAAAGTCAAAAAGGTAGGTCAATGTTGGTAACATTGACCTAATTGTATAGGAATAGAGTAATGCCATCAATATATAACTATGTATGAATTGTACAAACTGTCTAACCCCAAGAAGAAAGTTACTAATTACCTTTAAGCTGTAATCGAAACGGCCGAATTCATTCCACGAGAAAAATGGACGCGATGTTTGCATGCATATAAATACGTACAATACATTAACAGATGAACATGTTTAATGCATAACATAATAAATAATAAGAAATACTGATGTTGTTAACTAAAATAATGTTTAGAAAATGAAAAATGAAAACATTTCCTACCCGTTTGTGTGACGACTAAAACGTCTGTGGCTGCATCTAGAACAGAAATCATAGTTTGCGATGTAATAGTTGAATTATAAATTGCGTTTTACGGCACCGCAACACAAGATAGTTGATATGGCACCATGGCGGATATGAACTTTCTGGATCCAAGACATAAAACTATGAGACATGGATTCAGAAACTTCACAACCATTGGAGAAATACATGTTACTGAAACTCCTACTTGTAAAACCCAAGCTATTAATCGCCTCTCACGATCATGCAAGAGTCAAGCAGTGGTATCAATTCTTAAACTGACTGACCACCACAGAACCACACGGGAATCTTGCGTTATAAGTCAAAAAGGTAGGTCAATATTGGTAACATTGACCTAATTGTATAGGAATAGAGTACTGCCATCAATATATAACTATGTATGAATTGTACAAACTGTCTAACCCCAAGAAGAAAGTTACTAATTACCTTTAAGCTGTAATCGAAACGGCCGAATTCATTCCACGAGAAAAATGGACGCGATGTTTGCATGCATATAAATACGTACAATACAATACATTAACAGATGAACATGTTTAATGCATAATATAATAAATAATAAGACATACTTATGTTGTTAACTAAAATAATGTTTAGAAAATGAAAAATGAAAACATTTCCTACCCGTTTGTGTGATGACTCAAACGTCTGTGGCTGCATCTAGAACAGAAATAATAGTTTGTGATGTAACAGCTGAATTATAAATTGCGTTTTACGGCACCGCAACACAAGATAGTTGATATGGCGCCATGGCGGATATGAACTTTCTGGATCCAAGACATAAAACTATGAGACATTGATTCAGAAACTACACAACCATTGGAGAAACACATCTTACTGAAACTCCTACTTGTAAAACCCTAGCTATTAATCGCCTCTCACAATCATGCAAGAGTCAAGCAGTGGTATCAATTCTTAAACTGACTGACCACCGCAGAACCACACGGGAATCTTGCGTTATAAGTCAAAAAGGTAGGTCAATATTGGTAACATTGAACTAATTGTATAGGAATAGAGTAATGCCATCAATATATAACTATGTATGAATTGTACAAACTGTCTAACCCCAAGAAGAAAGTTACTAATTACCTTTAAGCTGTAATCGAAACGGCCGAATTCATTCCACGAGAAAAATGGACGCGATGTTTGCATGCATATAAATACGTACAATACATTAACAGATGAACGTGTTTAATGCATAACATAATAAATAATAAGACATACTTATGTTGTTAACTAAAATAATGTTTAGAAAATGAAAATGAAAACATTTCCTACCCGTTTGTGTGATGACTCAAACGTCTGTGGCTGCATCTAAAACAGAAATCATAGTTTGTGATGTAACAGCTGAATTATAATTTGCGTTTTACGGCACCGCAACACAAGATAGTTGATATGGCGCCATGGCGGATATGAACTTTCTGGATCCAAGACATAAAACTATGAGACATGGATTCAGAAACTTCACAACCATTGGAGAAACACATGTTACTGAAACTCCTACTTGTAAAACCCTAGCTATTAATCGCCTCTCACGATCATGCAAGAGTCAAGCAGTGGTATCAATTCTTAAACTGACTGACCACCCCAGAACCACACGGGAATCTTGCGTTAAAAGTCAAAAAGGTAGGTCAATGTTGGTAACATTGACCTAATTGTATAGGAATAGAGTAATGCCATCAATATATAACTATGTATGAATTGTACAAACTGTCTAACCCCAAGAAGAAAGTTACTAATTACCTTTAAGCTGTAATCGAAACGGCCGAATTCATTCCACGAGAAAAATGGACGCGATGTTTGCATGCATATAAATACGTACAATACAATACATTAACAGATGAACATGTTTAATGCATAACATAATAAATAATAAGAAATACTTATGTTGTTAACTAAAATAATGTTTAGAAAATGAAAAATGGAAACATTTCCTACCCGTTTGTGTGACGACTCAAACGTCTGTGGCTGCATCTAGAACAGAAATCATAGTTTGCGATGTAATAGTTGAATTATAAATTGCGTTTTACGGCACCGCAACACAAGATAGTTGATATGGCGCCATGGCGGATATGAACTTTCTGGATCCAAGACATAAAACTATGAGACATGGATTCAGAAACTTCACAACCATTGGAGAAATACATGTTACTGAAACTCCTACTTGTAAAACCCAAGCTATTAATCGCCTCTCACGATCATGCAAGAGTCAAGCAGTGGTATCAATTCTTAAACTGACTGACCACCCCAGAACCACACGGGAATCTTGCGTTATAAGTCAAAAAGGTAGGTCAATATTGGTAACATTGACCTAATTGTATAGGAATAGAGTACTGCCATCAATATATAACTATGTATGAATTGTACAAACTGTCTAACCCCAAGAAGAAAGTTACTAATTACCTTTAAGCTGTAATCGAAACGGCCGAATTCATTCCACGAGAAAAATGGACGCGATGTTTGCATGCATATAAATACGTACAATACAATACATTAACAGATGAACATGTTTAATGCATAACATAATAAATAATAAGACATACTTATGTTGTTAACTAAAATAATGTTTAGAAAATGAAAAATGAAAACATTTCCTACCCGTTTGTGTGATGACTCAAACGTCTGTGGCTGCATCTAGAACAGAAATCATAGTTTGTGATGTAGCAGCTGAATTAGAAATTGCGTTTTACGGCACCGCAACACAAGATAGTTGATATGGCGCCATGGCGGATATGAACTTTCTGGATCCAAGACATAAAACTATGAGACATGGATTCAGAAACTTCACAACCATTGGAGTAACACATCTTACTGAAACTCCTACTTGTAAAACCCTAGCTATTAATCGCCTCTCACAATCATGCAAGAGTCAAGCAGTGGTATCAATTCTTCAACTGACTGACCACCGCAGAACCACACAGGAATCTTGCGTTATAAGTCAAAAAGGTAGGTCAATATTGGTAACATTGAACTAATTGTATAGGAATAGAGTAATGCCATCAATATATAACTATGTATGAATTGTACAAACTGTCTAACCCCAAGAAGAAAGTTACTAATTACCTTTAAGCTGTAATCGAAACGGCCGAATTCATTCCACGAGAAAAATGGACGCGATGTTTGCATGCATATAAATACGTACAATACATTAACAGATGAACGTGTTTAATGCATAACATAATAAATAATAAGAATTACTTATGTTGTTAACTAAAATAATGTTTTGAAAATGAAAAATGGAAACATTTCCTACCCGTTTGTGTGATGACTCAAACGTCTGTGGCTGCATCTAAAACAGAAATCATAGTTTGTGATGTAGCAGCTGAATTATAATTTGCGTTTTACGGCACCGCAACACAAGATAGTTGATATGGCGCCATGGCGGATATGAACTTTCTGGATCCAAGACATAAAACTATGAGACATGGATTCAGAAACTTCACAACCATTGGAGAAACACATGTTACTGAAACTCCTAACTCCTACTTGTAAAACCCTAGCTATTAATCGCCTCTCACGATCATGCAAGAGTCAAGCAGTGGTATCAATTCTTAAACTGACTGACCACCCCAGAACCACACGGGAATCTTGCGTTATAAGTTAAAAAGGTAGGTCATCTGAATCTGAATCTGAATAGGTACGTCGAAGTAACCAATACTGGCTTTTATTCAACGGGATGGTGTGCGCGTAAATTTAGTCTGGTAATGTTAATTCACGTTTGAAGCTTTCGATGGTCTGTTGCTTCACAATATTGTCACTGAGTTTATTCCAATCTATCACTGTTCTTGGGAAGAAAGAGTATTTGAAGTTGTCACATTTTGTCTGTATTAATTGGAAACACTTTGTGTTATTGTTCACTTGGTTTGCAACAATGTTTTTATGTATATAGTCCTCGTATTTCTTAGCTCTAATTGTTCGTTTAGGCCTAAGGGGATTTAGATAGTGCTCAATATTAATAGCTGGGACGTGCCCTTCCACCACCTTGTACAGGAACGTCAGCCGCTGGTGGCGTCGTCTTTCTTGTAGTGGGGCCAGTTCCAGGTCCTTCAGCATGGCGGTCACACATCCATCTTGTCTGGATCTGTAATCCTTCTTGATGAAGCGTGCGGATGATCGCTGTATCCGCTCTAGCTTGTCTATTTCGCCTTGCTGGTAGGGGTCCCAGATAACACACCCATATTCCAGTTTGGATCGGATCAGTCCGAGGTAGGCGTTCTTCCGGCAGCTAGAAGGACAGTGCCTTAGGTTTCTTCTCATGAATCCAAGGGTAGAGTTAGCACGTTTGGTGATTTTCGATATATGTGTAGTCCATTTCAGGTCATCAGAGAATGTAATTCCAAGGTAAGGATTTTCTTGAACTTGTTTTAGAATATCGCCGTCGATGGTGTAAAAATAGCTTGACTTCTGTTTGCTGCTGAGGAGATAGCATTTCTTGGCGTTGAACTTCATACCCCAATCATGCGCCCATTGTTGTAGATTTTTGAGGTCTAATTGGAGGAGTTCGTGGTCTTTGATGGAGTTGGTGTTGGTAACATTGACCTAATTGTATAGGAATAGAGTAATGCCATCAATATATAACTATGTATGAATTGTACAAACTGTCCAACCCCAAGAAGAAATTTACTAATTACCTTTAAGCTGTAATCGAAACGGCCGAATTCATTCCACGAGAAAAATGGACGCGATGTTTGCATGCATATAAATACGTACAATACATTAACAGATGAACATGTTTAATGCATAACATAACAAATAAAAAGACATACTTATGTTGTTAACTAAAATAATGTTTAGAAAATGAAAAATGAAAATAATTCCTACCTGTTTTTGTGATGACTCAAACGTCTGTGGCTGCATCTAGAACAGAAATCATAGTTTGCGATGTAACAGTTGAATTATAAATTGCGTTTTACGGCACCGCAACACAAGATAGTTGATATGGCGCCATGGAGGATATGAACTTTCTGGATCCAAGACATAAAACTATGAGACATGGATTCAGAAACTTCACAACCATTGGAGAAACACATCTTACTGAAACTCCTACTTGTAAAACCCTATTAATCACCTTTTACGGTCATGCAAGAGTCAAGCAGTGGTATCAGTTATTGATTGTAATGAAAACCTCCCTCCCGAGGCACACCCTACCCCTCCCCCCCCCCCCCCCCCCCCCCATCCTCACCCACCGAACCTCACGGAACTCTTGCGTTATAAGTCAAAAAGGTAGGTCAATGTTGGTAACATGACCTAATTGTATAGGAACAGAGGGATGCCATCAATCTATAACTATGTATGAATTGTACAAACAGTAGAACCTCAAGAGGAAAGTTACTAATTACCTTTAAGCTGTGATCAAAACGGCCGAATTCATTCCCCGAGTTAAATGGACGCGATGTTTGCATGCATATATACGTACAATACATTAACAAATAAACATGTTTAATGCAATACACAAGTAATAATAATAATAAGGCACGATTATGTTGTTAACAAATTTGTTTTCAGAAAATGAAAAATGAAAACGTTTCCTACCTGTGTTTGTTTCGACTCGAACGTCTGTGGCGGCATCTGAAACAGAAATCATTGTTTGCGATGTAACATCTGCTAAATTGGCGCCATTTCGGATACGTAAAACTATGGGACATACATTCAGAAACTTCATCACTGCTGGAGAAGCAGATTAACTGTAACTTCAACTTTAAAACCCCTTTTAATCACCTCTTACGATCATGCAAGAAGTGGTATCAAATCTTGGTTTTATTGACCACAACGGATCCACACGTGGCTCTTTTATTATAAGTCTTAAAGGTAGGTCAATGCCTACCTTTTAGGAATGGATTTATGTTGGCAATATGTAACTTTATATACTAATCATAAAAGTACACATCTACCACCGTATGTCAATACTATTCACAGTGTATATTGTTTGATTGGAGACCCGGTTGAACAGCAAAATAACGAGTTTAAATCGTCTGCTCTGATTGCATGAACGCATTTTAAAGGTTTCAATTCGATTTGTTTTCTAAGAAATAAATTATAACACTTATAACTGGGTGCTTAGGCATTATGTTAAGTACTTCGATTAGTGCAGCTTTCGATGTTCCTAATTCTAAAATATGTTTTACTAGCATTACCACTACAAATGTATCACTTCCATGGCCGAGGGGTTAACGATGTTGCTTTGTAAACATTCTCGCCTCTCACCGCTGTTGGTTCAAATCCCACTTAGAGCTCGAATCGTGAGGAAGTGGGAATTCTTACGGATGGTAGCAGGTGTATAGTACTGGTTCTACCCAGGAAAAGTGGGTGGTCTGCCTCCACCACAAAAAAAATCGACCGTCATATATAAACGTACATGTGTTGAAAATAACGTAAAACACCATACAAAAAAACACTAAAATGCGTTTGCAAAATAATTGTTCGAAAAATTTAAGGGAATGTAGCGACACAGCCAAACAAGCTATTATTGTGAGTTCTGAAAAACTTCGGAAAAGGTGAAAGAATTATCAAAATCGGATGATAAACAAAAAAGATATGACCATTTAAAGGTTGTTCTAAAACGAATATGGTAGCCGCCATTTTTAGAACTATGACGTCAGTTCCATACTACCTTATATGGAATATTGATAAATATCATTTAAAACGAAGAAAATCACTGCAAATGAATGATTTTTTTTACTGGTCATATAAATCATTAAAACCATTAAGTATTAAATATTTTTCATACAGTTGCTGTCATTTTATCCCTATAAATCAGTAAATGTTCATATTTATAAATATTCCATATATGGTCATTTAGAACCGTGATGTCATAGCTCTCAAAATGGCTGCTTCCATATCCGTTTCGACAGAAACTTCAAATGATCATATCTTCTTTGTTTATCATCCGATTTTGATAATTCTTTCACCCTTATTTAAGTATTTCAGGACTCTCAATAATAATAAAGGTTTGGCTGTGTCGCTACATTCCCTTTAATGTCAACAGAAAATGAAAACTGAAAACATGCCATACTTGTTTTTTGTGATAACACAACCTCTCTCAAACGTCTGTGGTGCATCTAGAACAGAAATCAAGGTTTGGGGTGTAACAGCTGAATTATAAATTGGTATGGTGTCATTTGGCTGCCGTCGAGATAATTCAGTCCCGATGCTATTTTCAGCTATTAAGCCCTTATAAGTCGACTTGTAAAAGGAATACTACTCCAATAAGTATCGCGACCAATATATTTGCTAACTTGCCGTAAATGCGAAAATGAGGATGTCAAGCTAGTTATAAATGGAGTTCTTCGCCTTCGGAATACTCTGTCTTTAACGTCTGTTTATAATGGCGGGGGCAGTATTATTACACGAAACAACAATAACAATATAATAAATTGTTGAGAAACACACACAAACACCGTTCAAGGTTTAGCAAATCCCGATGCAAAAATTTAGTTCTCCTTTCTGGAAGAAGTATGAGAGTCAACCAAAACAAAAATATAAACATAATAATGTTGCATTAAACTTGAACCAATACCTTGATCTGCCTTAATGTATTGCACATTTATTTGGTCGTCACAATTTAATTTGGGTTCTATGGCAGCCCAGAATTTATAAAGGACAATTATACAATCCTATATAGATAGTGCTATAAGGAAACTAATGCCTAAATTTCATTGAGCTAGGACAAAAAATGTAAAGAGATATAGACATGTAAACACAGCTTACAAAACTCGATACGGACTAGGACGCAGGCACGACACAGACGCCGACGCCGGGGATGATTACATAAGCTCTCTTACTCGAATAGTCTAGCTAATTATAAAAACTCCAAATTTTGCTTTAATGCCAGCAGATTTAATGTCATAATAATACTGGATTAATAGGTGATAATGTTGATGCTGAATTGGTTACTACTTCAAGATTGCGCCCTTTAATCCCTATCACAATTTTGGGTTCCAAGGGAGCCCAGAGATTATAGGAACCACCGTTTGTGATTCAGATTTTTTTTTTGATTTATTTTGCAGAACTAATTATGTAAAACCTGAATGTAATGCTCATACATATGTTCGTTTTTTAAAGAAATAAACTCAACTTTCTCCGCCCATCAACATATATTTTGCCTTTATATGTGTAGTAAGATAAATGCTTTTTCTGTATAAATACAGTACTGAAATAATGTCACATACCTTTAGTAAGTAAATGTTCATCTCAGTATCACTATATAGATCAAGTCCACACAGACACACCTGTCCCTTTCTGAGTATTTCAGCAGTATGATCAGAGATGTTAAGATTAAGAAAGGATTAAATCGAAAATCAGTTCACTCAACAGTTGACCAATCAATGATGGTATTTCCACGTATGATCATGCAGTATGATCATGCAGAAACATGAGTCTAAAATATCCAGAAAGGATTAAATAGTTGTTGTCAAAACTGAAGAAAAAAATCGCTCAAACAGTGACAGCAATACAATGAGAAAGAGTGTATATGACGATATGTTAACGTGCATGAGTACGTGGGAATGTTAAATAGAGTGGCTGAAAAGTATCGTGTATACTAATATTAATGAATCACCGATCTAAGGTTAAATATAAATCAAGATATGGTAACCCAACCCCATCCCACCCCAGATCCGCAACTGCAAACGCAGCACTAACATGCATGAATGCAACAGACCCGTTCACCACGGATGATTCATTATATGCTTTTAATAGTCTAAAAACATCTCTATCTTAGTGGTACGTTTATTATAGTGACATGTGCATAAAGTGACAAACAAGTGCATATATAAAATGAAAGAGCACCCGGCCCAATGGACCTATAAGTCACTGTCAATGATAAATATGTGACAAGATATAAATATATGGTTCACATATAAATACAAAAGTGTATCGAATTAATGACGCTGTAATAAATCTGACGGTAAAATGAATATTACACATTAAAAAGCATAGTATAAATAGAATTTCTCCTTCTTAAGAATGCGTTTATCAAGTACTTTGATACTTTTCTGGAATAAGTCTGCAGTAGTGTTTTGAATTTGTGTAATGCCTATAGTTCTATAAAGGCTAAGTCAACAATAACATCTCGGAAAATATCTGTTCTTATGTCCGAGATCTATTAATAGAACAGAGGCATAATACAAAAAGACGTACCTCAATTTTTAACGGCAAAATCCTATAGAAAATACATCCAACACAAACATCCAAAATGAAAACTGCCCAAACAACTCAATTTACGTGCTATTAAAGCACGTGCAACTACTGCATGTCCATTCAATGGCTAAGCTACGAAATCCGGTCTCTAAATTCACGCATCAATTGCCCGTTTTACTTTAAAGAGGTACATTAAGGAACTCTACGACTAATTCGAACGATTGTTTTTAAAAATGGCCTGTATTATCAATAAGTTATAAGATTATTCAATTTAATTATAAGATTATTCAGTTTATTTCATAGTATCGTTTATTTACTTACATATTTACTTACAATACTACCATAGTGAGAGTGTGTTGTCTTCTATGCATTATATACTGAAAGAAATCAGTTTAGCACGGTCTTTTGCATATCTAGCTTAAAGAAACTGTATGTTTATTTTATGATGTGAAGCATTTGATAACTATTGCATGTCAGAAGGTGTTCTTGTTTTTCACTTATGTGTGATTCAAAAGTAAATATCAGAGTTATCTCCCATTTATATAAAACACTTTTTTTTTACATTAAAAATAAGAATATTATCAAGAACAGAGTTAAACTTGATTTAATAACTATTCTGGGTTTCGAGTGATAAAAACCGCAAACACAACTGACATTAACCTTATCATTATAATGAAATTACGAACCAACGTTTAAAATGTTAAAATTATCTCCCTTTATATTGAAATAAAAACGAAATTATAATTTCTGTAAAGCAGGTAAATTAAAACATGTTGCTACTTTTTTCGCAGATATCGTTTAAAAATAATGTCCTGCATATACTTGTTAATTATGTTAATTATATTGTTAATGGCGGCTGAAGCACATAGCCTCGAATCCGCTCAATGGGATTTATTCTGATATTTATGTGCTAACCTTATTTCTTTCAGTTTATTATGAAAATGTACGGAAAAAAGGAGAATCTATTTGATTTTTACAGCCGCCACGTATTGTGTGTGATTTCTAAATATGACTGTGTACGTGTATTTTGATCTCGTGTTTTTGTTTGTATACAAACTGAGAATTTGCAAATAAACTGTAAACTGTAAAACAATGTGCTTTTAGTAAAGCACTACCTGTACCCAAAATGGAAAATGCGACACCAAAGACACTCACCATTTCAGGTCTTTTTACAATAATACGATATAAAACATATTTACTTTTTAATTATTGACTTTTTATATCTCTATTTATATACACTTATTTTAAAATACCCTTGTAGCTTCAAGCAATCTGAAAATGTGTCCACATGTTGCATTCTACATTTAATTTGCTCTTTGTTTGTGGTGCAGTGCGGATCTACGGTGCCATTGAGTTTGTGTGCTGTGATTTTTATTGGATCATTTTTTCTCATTTTTTGGATGCTCAGATATATTAATGACAAAGGCGTGTATATATATATTTATCACATAACATGTGGTGTGGGAGTGTAATAACAACATTCAATATTTTCGATATTCCACTAGTGGTATAACATAACGTTAATGACGTCAATGACGTCACGTTAATGTACGTTTTCTAACGTAGTGTGAGTTATAAGTTATGTAATAAATAGAATCTAACATTCGTTCTCATTCATTATTGAATTCATTAAACTCGTTAGCAAAAATGATATAATGCTCGACAAGAGCCTCGCATTATATCATTTTGCCAACCCGTTTAATAAATTCAATAATGGATGAGTACTCATGTAAGATCTTCTATATATACCTTACATATTTTGAGAATCTTTAACTCTATATTAACCGGACAGAATAAACCCAAAAACTGGAGCGTCGAATTAAGAGTACTCATAATTCATTTTACGCATATGTAATCACCAGTATTTTAAGAACCCTTAAATGAATCTATACTTTTAATCGGCAAATATACCTCAATATGTGACCTGAACACCTGGATAGTTTTAGTAAACGGTTTTATAGTGTTTTCCGTTATTGGCGGGTTAGTTTCTTTAATACCATGATCTTTGTAATTATTTCACTATCTTCTGTCGCACGCTCTACTACATTGTGCGAACGCACCTACGCTGTGCTCTACTACAGCGTCGCACGCACGCTGTGCTCTACTACAGCGTGCGAACGCTCTGGCTACAGCGTTCGCACGCGTTCGCACGCTGTAGCTAGAGCGTTCGCACGCTGTACTACAGCGAACGCTTTAAATTATTTTTTTCTGCACGTCACATGCGGGGCTCCGTACTAGACAGCACATCTTTGAAGGCATTGCTTTTCGTTCCCGCTTTTCGGGAAAAGCAGAGGGACTTCTAAATAAGGTGATTGTCCATCCGTCCGTCAGTCATCCGTCCAACATTTTCGTGGCCGCAACTTAATGTCATTCAGTTTTTAACGAATTCAATTCATATTTAACAGGATTGTTTGCCTTCATATGAAGATGATCATATTCAATCATCATTTTGATTCAACAATATTTACCGCGGTAATGACCCCTTTTTTACTTAGATTATAATGTTAGTGCCTAATAAGAACCATAAGGCTGTAACTAGTAATTTTAGTTCGGTAGGATAGTTTGCCATCATATGAAGTTGATCATATTCAATTATCATTTTGAACTACAATTTTGACCACACTTATGGCCTTTTTTCGGACTTTAGCATTTTAGGGCCTAATAAGAAAACCTTGTGGCCGCAGCTAGAACTTCAGTTTCAAGTTGAAGAGATTCAATTTCAGTTTTGATGGGATTGTTTGGCATCACGTGAAGATTGATCATATTTAATCGTAATTTGGATTCAATAATTTTAACTGCCTTAATGACCCTTTTTGGACTTAGATATTTTTTATTTTAGGGCATAATAAGAACCTTTTGGCCGCAGTTAGTCATGCAGTTTTGAAGAGAATTTTAGCCATATATAGCCTGATTGATTTTTATCATGAGAACATGATAATATTTCTTCGTCACTGTAATTCAACAGTTTCTATAGGATATATGACCGTTTTTGGACTATTGTTCGGGGCGCTTGTTTCAGCCCAAGGTTTTTTGGACCTTTAAGACACAATGCAAATAGGACATAAATAAGTCGTATATCAGTGAAACGGACATTTTAAGTGGTAAATAAAAAACAAATCAGAAATAAAAATTCCACATGCGAAATTTGTTTTTGATAGGGCATGTTCAATGCAAAATCCTGCTGCATCAAAAATTTGATTTTTTTTTTTTTTTTATAGAGTTGTTATCCAAAATGGATTTAATGTGTTGGATAAATGTAAATTAAGACACTCTGAAAGTTTTATAGTAAAATATTAGGGCAAACTGAAGTTATCTGAGATTTCATAATTTTCTGCTGCATTTTGGCTGTAAAATATATATTTCTCAACCGATTTTGAAAAGTAAGGTATTTTTATTTACCACTAAAAATTCCAGTTCTAATGATATATTATATATGGCTTGTGTTTACAAAACATTACCTGTGCTATAAATAAACCATTTGGATCTGCACACTTCTTGTGTCATGCTTAGCGTCGGCGCAGCGTGTAGGTTTGTTTGTTTGTTTGTATGGTGTTTTACGTCATTTTTCAATACATGTAAGGTTATATATGACGGTCGATTTTTTGTGGTAGCGGCAGACCACCCATTTTTCCTGGTTAGAACCAGTACTGTACACCTCCCGTCATCCGTAAGAATCGACACTTCCTCACTTACAAGTCGAGCTCACAGTGGGATTCGAACCCGCAGCGGTGAGAGGTGAAGGTTAACAACGCAACGTCGTTAACCATTAGGCCACGGAGACGCTCTTCAACGTGTGGGAGATACAGCGTAATTAGTACACAAATATTTATTCGGCATAGTGTGTACAGTTTAATTTTATTCAGTTTATTTGTTAGCGTAATATAATTATCTTAAGTTGTAACGCTTCCGAGTGCTTCGTCAACTGTTTCAGTTTATGTACGTGTTAATAAGCATATTCTGCCTTTAAGGTGAATGTACTCTGAAAAAAAATTAGTAAAGTTAAAAGTAGGATAACTTGAAAAATTACTATTGTTTGGGGCGCTTGTTTCAGCCAAAGGATTTTCGGCAATAACATGAGCAATTTTATAAATACGGCCATTTATATATATCATTATTAATTAACTTAACTATATTAGACTTGTTTTACTAGAAACTCTACACACAATACGACGCAAACTCGGCCAATATGAACCGGAAGTCGGCCAATATGAAAAAAACAAGGCCAATATGAAGAAACTCGCCAATACTAGATTGAAGTGACGTCATTCACGTTAAGTAATGTCATTCGCGCTCACTTTTTGACATATAAATGTAATTAACGCTACTATAAATAAACGCAAAGTATGTCAAAATAATTTGATTAAAAACAAATTATACTGTAGTGGCTATTAATTAATAAAATTGTCATTAATTAAGTGTTTCATATTGTCCGAGTTATTTGTCCTCGTTGTCATATTGGCCCGCGGCCTTCGGCCTTAGGCCAATATGGCAGTCCTTGGACCAATAACTGGGCCAATATGAAACCACTTAATTAATAACATCATATTAGAACTGTATTTTTAGTGGTAAATAAAAATACCTTATTTTCTACAATCGGTTGAGAAATAAATATTTTACAGCCAAAATTACTTTTTGATGGTTCTTTTTCCATGTAAATTCCTTGTTGCTGGGGCAGCAAAAAACTATGAAATAAAATATCAAATAACTTCAGTTTGCCCTAATATTGTGTTATAAAATTTCAGGGTGTCTTAATTTACGTTTATCCAACACATTAAATCCATTTTTGGATAAAAATTATATATAAAAATATTTTTCAAATTTTTGATGCAGCAGAATTTTGCGTTGAAAATGCCCTATCAAAAACAATTTTCGTCTGAACCGATTTTGAAAAGTAAGGTATTTTTATTTACCACTTAAAATGTCTGTTTCACTGATATACATCTTATTTATGTCCTATTTAAATTTTGTCTTAAAGGTCCAAAAAACCTTTGGCTGAAACAAGCGCCCCAAACAATATTATATTGTTTCAATAAACTGATAGTACATCACATAATTATCATAAAAATCATATAAATGATAAAATACTAAAAACAAATCTTAATGAGGATGTGTTTAAACAATGCAATATATAGTGAACCTTGCAGGAATAAGAACTCTTCGATATCAGAATTTCTTTGGTAAATAACTTGAAATATATTACCTTGATATTATTGTCTAGGTTGTGCCAGCCATTAAAAAGTAAACAATTATGTATAAAGTTGTTTTATGCAGCTTCTGTTTAAATCACCTGTCTTGAAATTAAATATTGTGAGTAGTATACTCTATAATTATAATTTTTACAGGTAGTGATTGACCAATCAATTAACATGACCAGGTATGTAAATAACATATGCATGCATTTTATTTTTTTATTGATTATGAACATTGATTTTGTTTCTTTTAAAAAAAAAGTTGACAGGATTATTTGAGATTTTAATTGATAGCAACAAAGGATATCAAGGTAACATATTGCATGCTTTGGTGTAAAATTAGATTTATACTGTGAGTTCTAATTCCTGCTGGATTCACTTTGAAGTGCGCTATTAACCTTTAACCCGCTAAGCACGACTATAATAGCCATTGCGTCCATTGTAAACCCGGAACAGACTGCAGGCTGATAAAGGTTTACAAAACAATCTTTTTTCACATAAATGGAATGGTCTTAATTCAAAGAAAGAACAGTCCATTATATATATGTAGCGGGCTAAGAGTTAAAACCGCTTTATGTATACAATTTAGTATTTAAATCAGTGTTTATGCCCCGCCATGAAAGTGGTGCGGGCATATAGGCTGCGTACAGCTAAATATAGCCTGGGTTAAGCCCCGCCTTTTGTTGTGTACGATGCAGTACAGAAGTGAAAGTTCACAGAGGTCAGCAGATATAACTTCTAAATATTCAATATGCATTTTCAGGAAGGATAAACTATAGGTAAAATAATCCCCATCAGCTAGGATCATTAAATTAAATAAAAAAAATATTTTTTCATGTTTTTGAAAATTTAACATCCATTGAAATTGCATGTCAATATTCAGTGCGGATTCAATAGTGTTTGTAAACACAGACATGTGCAGATAGGTTGAGCTGGAAAAGTTGTCTTTTTGGCACTTTCAAAGGCTTTGTGATGGAAATATCTATGAAATAAGGTAATTTAAAGAAAATCTAGTGTATAATTCTTCAGATATTAGCTGACAGGTGCAACAGGAAATCTATGGGAAAGTATTTAGTTTTCTGCAACCTATAGTGTTACCTTTGTCCGTCCGGACGTACGTCACGTCATCCGTACGTCCCGTTTTTACATTCAAGTTTTTTATTAAGTCAATTTCTGATACCAAAAGCCGTACACTTTTCAAACTTCACACACACTTACATCTATATGGCAGCAATATGTTCCTACCCGAATCAAGTCTAATAATATTTTGCATCTCCTTTAAGCTTATGGTTCCTTTACCAAATTTGTTTAAATGGTGATCCTGGGGTCACATTTGGCCCCGCCCTAAGGGTCAAATGTTTTCCATAGACTTGTATAGGGAAAAACCTTTAAAAAAATTCTTCTTCTCTGAAACTGCAAGAG
The DNA here is from genome assembly GCA_037043455.1 of Cyrtodaria siliqua. Lineage (NCBI taxonomy): Eukaryota > Metazoa > Mollusca > Bivalvia > Adapedonta > Hiatellidae > Cyrtodaria > Cyrtodaria siliqua. Next base: position 67,443 of record JAWPHD010013057.1, read on the forward strand.
CCAGAGGTTTAATATTTTGCATTTGCTATAAGCTTATGATTCTCTCCCAAGTTTGTTCAAATGGTGACACTGGGGTCAAATTTGGTCCCGTCCCGGCCGTCACAGTTTACATAGATTTATATAGTAATGTTTAAAAAAAAATCTTCTTCTCTGAAACTACAAGAGCCAGAGGTTTAATATTTTGCTTTAACTATGAACTTATGGTCCTTTACCAAGTTTATTCAAATGTTGACCCTGGGGTCACATTTGGCCCTGTCCCAGGGAGCACATGTTTTACATAGACTTGTATAGGGAAAAACTTAAAAATTCTTCTTCTTTGAAACCACAAGGCACACAGCTCTCATATATTACATGTAGCCCTGGGGTCACATTTGGCCCTGCCCCAGGGGTTACACTCTAGCACCTTCGCTTTGTATTTGATCTTTACCAAACTTTGTCAGTGACTTTATATCAATGTTGTTAACACATTTCTTGAACAATCTTAACCAAACTTGCACAGATTGTATATGACCATAATATTTCTAAGAAGTTCGATAATGGGCCAGTACTCAGGTGATCGATTTAGGGCCATCATGGCCCTCTTGTTTATTAAGTTAATTACTCACTTACCAAAAGCCTTACAGTATTCAAACTTCATACACATTTACATATGGCACATTGTGTTCCTAACCAAATCAGGTCCATATAACTTGCCTTTTAATATTACACTTAACATTTTGTTACTCCATTTTGTAAGCAACCGATAACCCTTTAGCGGGGCATTCGGGTCCCATGAACACATTTTCTTGTTTGTTTCTATGATAATAAGATGAGGTACTAAACGTTTCATGTAAAAATATGCAGAATTATTTGAGATATCCAACTTAGAATCTTTGTTTTTATTTTGTTCCTGGTGACATAATCCTTAAGGTTCTTGCATTGCTTTTGTATATAACATTGAATCACATTGAATTATATAGAGAAGGCAAGTAATAGAGCTAAATTGTTTCTAAGTATTTCTACACAAGTTTTGCAAGATAACATCTCTAGCAAGGACAAAAGATTGTGGAATATTTACAGGATAACATGTTTGATACTCTGATAGTGTTCGTTTATCAAACTACTCGTGTTATTATATGCAGATGACACAATAATCTTATCCGAGTCCCCAATAGATCTTCAAAATAGCCTAACTGCCTTTCATGATTACTGTAATTTATGGAAGTTAAAGGTAAATATATCCAAAACTCAAATTGTCATATTTGGAGCCAGAAACACAACCCGTTACTCTTTCGATATAGGCGGTATACACATTGAAATTACTAACACATACAAATATCTTGGAACCCTTTTCAATAGCAATGGATCTTTTTTGTCAGCCAGAAAGCATGTTGTAGAGCAAGCAACTAAAGCACTACATCTTTTGTATATGAGAGTCAACAATCTTGTTTTACCAATCGATCTAACTATAAACTATTTGATCATACTATTGTCCCCATCTTAACTTATGGATCGGAGATATGGGGCTATGAAAACCTTGATATTATAGAAAAAGTGCATAAAGATTTCCTCAGGAAAATAACAAAATCTAGAAAAAATACTCCACTTTATATGCTATACGGCGAGTTAGGACGATATCCCATTTCCATAATCATTAAAAGCCGCATGCTAGGCTTTTGGAATAGAATAATTACAGGTAAACCAAGTAAATACTCCCACATGATCTACCAACTTATGTTAAACAATCAAACCCATGAATACAAAAGGATTGTACATATACAACGCATCCTAAACGCTACAGGGAGAAATGACCTGTGGCAGCATCAATCCACAATACAACATAAATCTATCAGCACAAACATTAAACAGATACTTATTGATCAATACAATCACCAGTTAACGCTATCTAACAAAGGGTTATCATATAGCATTTTTAAAGAAAGCCTAGAACTCGAAAACTACTTCAAAATTTTACCAGTTTCTCTTTGCAAAATCCTTTTCAAATTTAGAACCGCAAATCATCGATTCCCAATCGAAACTGGCAGATGGGATGGTACCCTGGTTCAAAATCGCACATGTCATTTATGCACTAGCACCGAAATCGCCGACGAGTACCATTACTTGCTCAAATGTAGTCATTTTAATACAATCAGGGAGACATTTATTGAGTCTCAATATTTAAATCCAAATTGCATTCTTTTAAATGCCTACTAACTTCAAAGTCAGAACCAACACTTATTAAACTAAGTAAATTTATATCTATAATTTTAAAAACCGTACATTAGAGAAAAGTTATATTGCTAACTGCCTATATGTGAACATGTAAATGCGTGCGTGTGTACGTGCGCGCGAATGTGTTCCTGTGTAAATACCTTAAATATAATTATTAGACTACCTGTCACTTCATATGTGTAAATAATTCTAAGGTGTGAATACCTCCATTTTATATCTTACCTACTTTCGTTTTCGCAGGAAAGATATGAAATAAAGGACATATTTCCACTTTTAAAATTGTTTGACTGGCCGTTATTAATATCACGATAGCCAGATCCTATCGTTTTCGTACGATCAGGTTCTGTGTTACGGAGGCCATTCTGGTATTATTGACGGTACATTTGTGCTAATATTTGAATATCATTTTATTGCTTAAATAGTATTAGTAATTTTTATAGAAAAATAAAGAATTATAGTATTAATATTATTTAAAAAAAAAAATAAAAAAAAATTATGTTAACATTCAAGAAACTACTAATTGAAAGCAATGGTACTCACAAAAATGTAGCTTTATGTAATCCAAGTTATATCCATAACAAAGTGCCTTGATCACAAGTGTCTACCTCTATTACATAAAGCACGTGTATAAAGCACGTGAATAACTCCCGAATTGCTCCGTTCTTGTTATAATCACAACAATTTGATCCACAAGTCTTAACACCCGTCAAAACATCACATTCCGAAACACACGCGTACTACTAAACAAGTTCCCTCATTCATAAATTTGTATTTTACCAACATGAAAACAATTTTCGTGCAAATCGTGTGATAAGTCAAAATTAGCCTCTTCTCAGTGACTTACTTACTGTAATTTACTGTTCCGAGGCCAATGGTAAGCCTGTGGCTTCTGGAGGCCCATCTCTTTGGTTGTTTATTGGTCGAGAGTGTCTACTGCGCAGGCTTGGGAAACAACTAGCATCAAATGCCAATGTTTGTTTAGTCTGCTCTTAAAGGCACTAACACTCGGTGCTTGGACAACATTTTCTGGTAGAGAATTCCAGTCTTCCACTACCCTAATGCTAAAGGAATTTTTTCTGCGTTCTGTTTTGGCTTGTTTTTTTAAAAGTTTTAAGGTATTCCCTCTCGTTCTGGTATAAGTTGCTAAAGGGAGAACATTTTGGATTGATGATATATCGAATCCTCTAAGGATCTTAAAGACCTGCAGCATGTCTGTGCGTAACCACCGGTATTGAAGTGTAGGAATACCTAAGGATCTTAGCCGTTCATTATATTCTAGGTTATTTAAAGATGATAACATTTTTGTTGCCCTACGCTGAACATTTTCTATAGCGATTTGGTGCTTTTTTATTTACGGGGACCAAACTGTACTAGCATATTCTAAATGGGGTCTTACTAAAGACTTGAATAGTGTCAAAAATATGTTCTTATCTAGATACGTAAAGGTTCTCATAATTATTCCTAGATTTCTATTCGCTAAGGCTATTTTAGAGGTTATATGAGTGTTGAAGGTGAGATTACTGTCAATTATCACCCCCAGATCCTTCTCCTCTGAAACATTT
>JAWPHD010013058.1:0-71194 GCA_037043455.1 Cyrtodaria siliqua
ATATCAAGAAAAGCTATTGACAGTAAGCTGAAATTCTGTTTTCTTGAAATACTCCATAGGAATGTTCTTTCTTAAAGTATAATTTCCTCAGACATCAAAAGAGTTAATTGGCTCTAATATTCCACACAGTGTGTGCTAAATGGCTGTAATATGCCACACAGTGTGTGCTAAATCTTTCTCTCAAACATAACTAAAATGCTTATAGAACCTCTGTCGCGTTTAGCTTTTTCGATTTTGTTTTAATAATAATTAGAAAATAGGGACTTGGAGGGGGAGTGGGGTGGGGGTGGGGTTCTGTCTGTCCGACACAACCTTGTCCTCTCTGCATGTAGCCACACTCCTGAAACTTTACAGATAGACTGTCCATGGTGAGAGGATGACCCCTGGAGTGAGGGTGTGGGTGTGTGTGTGGGGGGGGGGGGGGGGGGGGGGGGGGGGCATGCAGTAATATACACAGATAGATTATCCATGGTGAGAGGATGACCCTTTATTGGTGTTGGGGGTGCAGTAATATACAGCTAGACTGCCCATGTTGAGAGGATGACCCTGGGGGGGGGGGGGGGGGGGGGGGGGTGCAGTAATATACAGATAGACTGCCCATGGTGAGAGGATGACCACTGGGGTGGGGGTGGGGGGGTGCAGTAATATACAGCTAGACTGCCCATGGTGAGAGGATGACCCCTGGAGTGGGGGTGGGGGGTGCAGTAATATACAGCTAGACTGTCCATGGTGAGAGGATGACCCTGGGGTGGGTGGGTGGGTGGCTTGTGCAGTAATATACAGCTAGACTGTCCATGGTGAGAGGATGACCCTTGGGTGGGTGGGTGGGGGGGTGCAGTAATATACAGAAAGACTGCTCATGGTGAGAGGATGACCCTGGGGTGGGTGGGTGGGTGTTGGGGTGCAGTAATATACAGATAGACTGCCCATGGTGAGAGGATGACCCTTGGGTGGGTGGTTGGGGGTTGTGGGGTGGGTGCAGTAATATACAGCTAGACTGCCCATGGTGAGAGGATGACCCTAAACATTATTGGGGTCAATAGGTTCAAGGTTAAACTCACCATACTATTAGATTCATACATCCTTCATCTCCTCTGCCTCTGAGGTTGTTGTCCCAATATAATCTAATATTTCATGAATGACTGCGGCTGATTATCTGTTATTCCACTACAGTGGATTGACATCGCGAATATTGAATACTAAAATCTGCTCTGGAGTAATTACTGTAATGTCACATATCTGTTTTGTGTGATATCTGTATTTAACCGTTTTTGCGCAAATATTACAGAAAAACACAGAACTTTGATAAATACATTTAGAAAAAATCCTTTAATAAGTTTTGTTTGTATATCTCGACTGTTTCATTTCATTCTTACTAACTTGAAAATATATTTCCAAGAGGACCTCAAGAAAGATTATCTGTGCCATATGTAATCGCCCTCAATGAAATGAAGAATTACAGTCTTCATAATGCTGTTTTTCCTTCAGAGAAAAGTCACAAGGTCGACCATATGAAGACCCACTCAGGAGAGAAAGTCTATCCATGCTCGTACTGCGGGAATCTGTTCTCCGGAAAGAGTTATGTGCAGGAACATATGAAATCCTGCAAGGTATGGACTAATATTTGCACAATCATTGGATTTCTAACGTAGGATATTTTCTGTGCTTGTCACGCAGTTTTTCAGTAGTTTTCAGCAAGGCATTCAGTAATTGAAATATTTCTTTGAAAATTGTCAGAAATAAAATTTGTTACATAGCTAACAGGAATGGGTAATGAGGGAATGACACATGCGTAAAATTGTTCAGCAAGTAAATAGAGTTTAATAACCAGTGTTTTTGAGATACGGGAAATATCTCCCGAGGTAGAGAAATGGCCCTGATATAAGAACGAGTGCGGAGCATGAGGGCACTCGTTCTTATATTGGGGCCATTTCTCTACCGAGGGAGATATTTTCAGTATCTCAAAAACACTGGTTATTAAAATATATATTACATAATTTAAAATGATATTTTATTAATATTTCTAATGATTCGCGAGAACTCTTCGTTAATTTCCATAATCGTTATTCCCTAGTGGCGGAATCTGACGACGACGTCCATAAAACAATCAGAACGTCATTTGGCGTTCCCACCACTGACAGAAAAGGCCGAGCAATGTTCCGTACTGGGAAATATCTCCCACTGGGAAATATTTCCCAGTAGAGCAAACAAGTAGATATAGCTTTTCTATTCCTAGTATTTCCTGTACAAATCACAGCTAAAATATGTAATATTGAAGTTTAAAAAAAGGCTTTAAAAATGGGGTGAGTCCAGCAATAGCAAATAAGTTTTTAGCAGAGCTTATGTCATGGCTAAGTGTCCATCGTCCCTCGTCCCTCGTCCCTCTCTGTCCATCTGTTAACATTTTTTTCAAACATTTTCTTCTCCGAAACCGCCTGACAAATTTTGACCAAATTTGGTCTGAAGCTTCCTTAAAAAAACCTTAGAAAACCTTCTTCTCCGAAACCACAAGACCTAGAGGTTTGATATGTTACATGTAGCATCGTCTTATGGTCCTCTATCAAGTTTGTTCAAATGATGACCCTGGGGTCATAAACGGCCCCGCCCCGGGGTCACATGCTTTGCATAGAGGTATATAGGGAAAACCTTAAAAAATCTTCTCCTCAACTACAAGACCTAGAGGTCTGATATTTTGTATGTACATGTAGCATTGTTTTTATGGTCCTCTGCCAAGTTTGTTCAAATGATGACCCTGGGTCATAAATGGCCCTGCCCCGGAGTCACATGTTTTACATTGGTTATATAGGGAAAACTTTACAAAATCTTCTTCTTTGAAACTACAAGACCTGAAGGTCTGATATTTTGTATGTAGCATTGTCTTGTGGTCCTCTGCCAAGTTTGTTCAAATGATGACCCTGGGATCATAAATGGCCCTTCCCCGGGGGTCTCATGTTTTACATAGAGTTATGTAGGAAAAACCTTAAAAATTCTTCTTCTTCAAAACTACAAGAACTAGAGGTCTGATATTTTGTATGTAGCATTGTCTTATGGTCCTCTAACAATTGTTTGTTGTGCATTTCATCGCCGTGTTTCGGTTGACATTTTTTTGGCAGGGTTATGGCCCTTAAAGGTTTTAATACACAAACTTTGTCCAGGCTAGTCTCTTCTGAATTCCTGAATTGATTTCAGTGAATCTTGGCTGAGATGATGAGTACCAAGCTTAACTGTGCATGTAATCGCCGTGATCTGGTTGAGTGATTTTTGGCAGAGTTATGGCCCTTTTAAGGTTTTAATACACTATCTTTGTACAGATAAGTTTTGCTGAACCTCTGGTTGGATTTCAGCAATACTTGGCAGGGATGATCAGTACCAAGCCTAGTTATGCATATCTTCGCCATGTTCCAAGTGAATGATTCTTGACATAGTTATGGCCCGTTATACATAAACTTAATCTTTAACCAGAAGAGCATCCACAGGCCCACTTGGGCCTCTTGTTTAAAGTAGTGCTGATTTGGGTTTCTGGGAATTGCTTTGCTATTATTTTAACAATTACAACATATTATGGGTTTGTATTATGATCAGACTTGGGTCTTTTGTACACTTTTCTTTTCAAAAACTTGTCAGTTATCACTAAAGTTAACTTGTTATAATGTTTAAAGTTATCTCCCTTTTCCAGGCTGGACCCGCATCTGATCAGCTCGAAGAAGAGAACCAGACCGAGTCACTGAGCGGCACAAGTGACGAGACAATGGCGTCAGTCGAACACACCAGCGATGATGAGTTGTCTGACCCTGATAAGGACGGCATGAAGCCAGAGGTCACTAGCACCAGCAATATTCCTGAAGAGACAAACGTGCAGGAATAGTGACGAGTTTATGTAGGATACCGTAACCTTGGTTACTATAACTGTTTGAATGTCAGAAACTTGGCAGAGCTTTTATTCTGATAAAAACAGTCGTACCTCATGTTGGAATTCCAGATCTTCATCGAATACACATGAAACATTCTCATAGTCAAAACTGAAAGGCACATCAATGATATCTTGTCTTCACTACCAAAAACTTTTCTGTCATACACATGCGGAGACAGTGGCCATACAAGGTAGGAGGAGGGCGATAAATAAAGAAGTGTGATTGTAATACAGAAACCTGTGATATAATTGGTGATAAATGCTTTTGCAAGTGCCATATTAGCTAGTGAAATTTCACGATTTAGTGATGAAGACTCTTAAAGAACTTTGACATGTCCCTGACAAAATAGAATTGGGTGCGATAAACAAATGCCATTGTAATTCAGAAACTGGTGACTTCTTGTGATGACAGTTACTGTTTTGGTAGTACCATAGTGATATCATGATATGGTGATTAACTCTGTAAGTGTGATTCTAATTTAGAAACTGGCGATAACGGTATAGCAGGTGGTGAAAAAATTGTTCCACAACACGACTCGAACCCAGGGTATCTGGTTTACCATGCTCTAACCACTGAGCTATCAAGGACATACTGTTATGAATTGATTATTCACCATTTACCTGTACCCGGTAACATACACCCCCACCAGACTGAAATTCGTCCCTGAATTTCTAATTATACAGGAGAACCACTGCTGGTGTTTCTCTGGATGATCCCAGGCGAGCCCATCAAATATAACAGGTGGTGAAAAAATCATTCCTCAACCGGGACTCGATCCCAGGGTCTCTGGTGTACTGACTAGTGCTCTAACTACTGAGTTGTCAAGGACATACGGTTAGGAATCGATTATTCACCATTTACCTGTACCCGGTTAATTACAAGGATTTTGCATGCAAGTGCCATGTTAGTTAGAAAGAAAGATACAAATATCGGTCAGGGAAAGCAGCATTCAAGGACGACAGGCAACCACAAAACACAAAAACAAACACTCAAACGAGAAGGCAAAAGTAATAAAAAATGCAGACGACATCACAAATACAAAAGGGTTGACAATAGGGCTATCGCGTTGGAGCGGTCAGTGGCAACAAAGGCCACTGGGGGGTTAAACCGGTTCAAGGGTGCACGAAACCTCACACTTACCCTACTGTCATCGCATTAAAACAGGACAGTGTAAATAAAGAAATCCCCGCCATGATCTAATCTCTAACCAACAAGGACCCTTAATGATGAGATTATTGATCTCAGAAATCAGCAGTCATATCATAAATGCCAAGTCTCTTGACCCCCACCCCACTTGCACCCCCACCCACTCCACTCACTCATCAAAAAAAGGTTTTGTTTGTTAGAAGATTAATAAAACTTGGTTAAATAAGAATGACAATATAACAATTTAAAATTATGTGTTTACATGTGTATAATATACTCAGTTGCAAAAGAAAGCTTACACTTTGAAAATGTTACTTTACACCCCTATCCTATGTATCAAGTGACAGTCCCTTAATGATTCAACATATTGAAAAACAAATGACAACATGATATTGGCAATGGAATGATAAAAACTTTGTACCAAACATGGCATATTCGTTTTGGAATTGGTCAATTTAATTCTAAAAAAACTTTTTGCAATTAAATCTAAACAAAACTCAATGTACACTTTCTTTTGCAACTGAGTATACAAATTTAGAAGCTCTAGCTACCAGTGAAATTCATGGATTTTGTGATTTTTTGAAAAGTAAATAATGCAAACGTGTCCAATGACTAAATATGCCCAAATCCTCCTATTTCTGAGACCAATCTCTACTTGACCATTCAAAAGTTTGCAGAACTTTACGTTATATGATGCCGCAATTGAAATAACATGAGTATGAGGTCAGTATCTTGTAAGGATACCAAAAGACATTGTTGTTGTTTGTTTTTGTTTCTTAAAAGTGTTTGGTGTTAATACAAGAGTATATAGCCCTTATCTCAAACTCTTGTATGTTGGATTTTCCCAGTCATGTGATGTAGTCACAAACACCGCTCCTCAATATTGCACGTGATGCACGTGTTGCAAATCTCGATATCTATTGTTGATACATGTATTATGTTTTCCCCAGGAGAGTTCCAGAGCCAGTATATTGTTGCATTGCTTGAAACTGTTCTTTACTGGTATTAATTGTTAAAAGTTAAAAAGGAAAAAAGAAAAAAGAAAGATTGTTGAAAAATAATGATGTTTGATTTTGTAAACTGTTTTAGCAAAAACAAAGTTAATGTTAGATTTCTTTACTGGTTATAAGTGTAAATTGTTAAATAATGAATATATGAATATTAAGAAAAACTACAGTTTAGAAATATTTTGCATTTTCTTTGTCTTTTAGAGACCTTATTTAAGACATTCCTAGTACAAGGTTTAAAGGGACACACGGCAATCTTGGAATATTTATCAAGCATTTAAATGAGCACCTTTGATTTATTAATCCAGTATCATTTTGAATTGCATTATAATTAAATAAAAAAAAAAAGAAATCTTCATTATTTCAACAAGGTTTGGATATAGTAATGGTGAAATATAATCAACAATTAGGCCAGAGTTTTTTAATTTTTCGGCTCTCAAACCCTCCGACCCTAAATTTTGCACAAAAAAAATAAAACAAAATAATAAATCCAAATAAATATTTTAAAAAACACAAACAAATGTTTAAAAAAAAGTATCCGTTATTAATTCTTTGGCCATCCATTTCAAACAACCAAATTATCATGTTTGAAAATTAACGTAAAATCAGAAGATTATGTTATATAAATTTGTTCAAGTCCATTTTATGTTTTATAATGTGACTAACACCATTACAACATACACAGTATAAAGGTTCGGATTATTTTTTTTCTCTCCTCTGAAACTTTGTCTGGAAAAAAATCTGAGAACCGAAGAAATCAAAAAATCTGGCCTTAATAAAAACAATTGGCTTTAAACTAGTCAAATAATTATTAATGATGATGTGCTATAGTGCAGATTATGTAGAACAAGAAATGTTGCCAATAAGTGACAAATGCCCCTGAACATTTTGTTTTGATGGAAATTTTGACTCATTTGACCTTTGACCTTCAAGTGTGACCTTGACCTTAACAAAAATGTTAACCACAATGAGAAGGTGTGCCAGAAGATGAGTTTACGAAATATTTTTCAGAATTAGGTAACAATATTTTCCAATGTAAAAATGACTGAAGGTATAATTATCCCATTGCATAAAAAGGGAGATTTTAATAATGTTAACTATAGGGGTATCACTTTATTAAGTTGTTTATCTAAACTCTACCACAATATTAAATAAAAGAATTATGACCTTTTGTGATAATAACCATGTTTTATCTGATGCTCAAATTGGATTCAGGAAAGGGCGCTCAACCACTGAAGCATTGTTTGTCTTACTAAATACTGTTCAAAAATATCTGAATGATAAGAAAAGACTATATTGTGTGTTTGTTGATCTGAAGAAATGTTTGGTACAATTTATAGAAACACATTGTGGTTGAAACTTTACAAAATGGGGATACAGGGTAAATTGTTAAGAATTATAAAAGATAAGTATGAAATAGTCAAATCATGTGTAAGACAATGTGAACATTATTCAGATTTTTTTTCGAATATGCGATTTGGTTAAGACAATGGGAGATAAACTCGCCGATATTTTTTCACTTTTTATTGAGGACCTAGAACTATATTTACAAAATGACATTAATACTGGTTTAGAAATTGATGATATTGTACTTGTATTACTGTAATTTGTGGACGATATGGTTATCATGGGGAAATCACCTGAAAAATTACAAAAAAAAATAATTTTACTTTATGACTTTTATTACTAATGGGGATTAGAGGTGATTACGGTCAAAAAACAAAGATTATGGTTTGTAGAAAAAGAATTGATTTATTAAACAATGAATCTTGGCATTATGATGGAAGAATTACAAAAAAATATTAATTTACTTTATGACTATTGTAACAAATGGGGATTAGATGTGAATATGGTTAAAACAAAGATTATGGTTTTTAGAAAATGTGGTGGTTTATTAAACAATGAATCGTGGCATTATAATGGAGAGAATATAGAGGTAGTAAATGATTTCAACTATTTAGGTACAGTTTTTAATTGTACTGGAAATTTTGCTCTGAACCAAGAACAACTTATTGGAAAATCTTTGAAAGTATTAAATGTTCTCTCAGTAAACTGTAGAAAAATAAGGTTGAAACCAAAAGTATTATGTCAACTATTTGATTCATTTGTGGGGTCTATTTTAAATTTTTCTTCGGAAATTTGGGGATATACGAAATCAAAGCTAACCGAAATAATACATTTAAAATTTAATAGTTCTTGTATATCAGGAGTATATGGTGAATTAGGTAGATATCATTTATTTTTATCGCGTTCTGTAAGAATACTTAAATACTGGTTTAAATTATTGAAAACGGATAACATAATACTTAAAAGCATTTACATATCGTCACTAAAAGATTGTGAAAATGGTTATAAAAACTGGGCATCGAATGTAAAAAATATGTTAAACGAATATGGTTTTACACATGTCTGGAATGACTCAGATTCTGTTAATGCTAAATACTTTATAAATACGTTTAGACAAAGAGTCATTGATTGTTTTACACGACGATGGTTTGTAGATAAGGAATCAAGTGATGTACTTGAATTATATAATAATTTTAAATTGAGTTTTAATTATGAATCATACCTTGATATTTTAACGAAATCTCAGACCATATTTGACAAAAATTCAGAATATCAGCACATTCGTTTACATACTCTCATAATAGAATACCTAGAAATGAAAGATATTGTCAATGCTGTCATAGTATTGATTTGGAAGATGAATACCATTTTATTTTGATTTGTCCTTGTTACACAAGAATCCAGACAATTTATATTAAAAAATATTATTATAATAGACCTAGTATGTTTAAATTCTTAGAATTAATGCAGACACAGGATAAGAATATTGTTATTAAGTTAGAAAAATATATTAGTACAGCTTTAGCTGTAAGGAATACAATCTTGATTAATTAAACAATGTTTAGCTCTTTTGTATTTTCAAATGTACTTTTGTCTAAAATCACTTGACTTATTATGAGTGAACATTTCTGTATGTATATATAACAATGTAAGTATGTACAAGTTAAGTAAAATATATGTTCTGTTCTGTTCTGTTCATGTACAAGAATCGGGATTGTACCTCAAAGGTCAAGGTCACACTTGGAGGTCAAAGGTCAAATGAGTCAAAATATTCAAGGGCATTTGTCACGTACCCTTATTGGTGACATTTATCGTTTCATATTTTTTGCTTTGATTCTTTATATCCCTTATTAAAGATTATGAAGAAATTTTTATATTTTAATTTTTCAAAAACAGCTGTAAATATTAAATAAGTTATAATTAAAAAACAACATCCTTCTCAGTAACAAGGATTTTACAATTGTTTGAATCTGTAATGTTGTTATTTCTCAAAATTACTGCATTTTATTTTATCTCTTAAAGTGGCTGTTTGTCTAAATATAAGTTTGTTTGGGAAGGCAATTGTGAGTTTTTAAAGGGACACGGGGCAATCTTCCTTTATTTTCCTCTAAATATGTTTTAAAAGTAAGAATCTTTCCATGTTGTCATAGTGAAAGTTGAACCTAATAGTAGAGTAAGTGCTCAAAACTTTATATACTCAGCAAAAATAGAAACGTCCCTCTTTTAAGCTGTGATTTGCATAGGGTTGACTTTGTTACACTTTGTACACCAATCTAGATAGAATTTCATCATTTTATACTTATCACTCAATCATTCTGATCAATATTAATAATCATCAAAAACCAAAGTTTGTCTGTTGCTGCTAAAACATGTTTTATTCAAATTGCGAAATCACTATATTTTTATTATAAAGGGAGGTAATCTGAAAATAATCGTTCTTGAAGGCTGTGTAGCACAAAAATGAGTGAAAAGATCAGCATCTTTTCTCTGTTTTTGTGGTGATGAGGTCATTCTCTGTTTATTTCAATATAACAAAACTGTGTTAACTCAAAGTTTTAACCACAAGACCCGGAAATGCTGTTTAAACCAAATCAAGGGGAATAAGTTTGCCCACAAGTTTGATTCAAAGAAAATTGTTTTCATGACAGTGCTGGCCTTTAACAAATTTATTGGCATTAAGATTAAATAAAATATAATTTCACTGTGTCTAAATCTATGGGTAAAGTTGGGGACGTTTCTATTTTTGCTCAGCATATTTTACACATTGTGTCACTATTATTTTATTAATATTATTTACTAAGTTAATTTTTTTTTAGGGAATTATTATGCAACATAAATAAAACTTTTTTTCTTCAAAATTATCAGGAAACTTTAGAAAAAAATACAAAATAGTAAAGAAATATTATTTCAACTATTTATGGAGGTTAGGGAGAAACATAAAAAGGACTCTTTTGTAGGTGTTTATTTCTGTTCATGCTGAATACAGACCTCAAGATTGTTATGTGTCCCTTTAATACATAAAACAAATTTATGTAGTGGGATATTGTAAGCTTAGGTGACATTCCTGTGAAAAATATTAACCTGAAATATATGTGGTGATAAGGCCATTTATTAGAATTACTTTCTGTTGTTCATGTACCGACAGTGTACATTTGTTTGCATCTTTTTGTTTTCATGTTGAAATGTGTAATAATTTATTTTCTTATTTGTTGACCCCTGTATTTATGACATGTATGCTATATTAAATGACCCACATTCCACAAATGAGTTGTTATATTTTCGACATTCCATCTAGATATGTAGGTCTGTGGTGACAAGCTTGAGAAGGCTCAAGGTGATCCATTGGAATCACTGTTCGTCCGTTAGACATTTCTTGAAACAACTTCTCCTCAGAAACGGCTTGGTCGATTTTGACCAAATTTCACATGGTCCATGGTGTTCCATTTTGTTAAAATTAGGTTAGCACATCTTCCAAGCCATTACCAAAAAAGATTAAAACATCAAAAAACCTTCTCAAAAACCACTGAACATATTTTGGCAGTTTTTCTTTATTAATGATCGCCAAACCCTAGACAATCCAGTTTGTTTAAATAATTGTCAAAAATGGCAATGTCCCAGGGGTTCAAATATTGTATGTAGAGATTTTTAATGTTTTACATACCGGTATACCTTACATGAGTTGAAAATGACGTTAAAAACCATACAAACAAATTGTTGCACCACATTAATAATTATGTATCAAGATGCAAGTGTATGTCTTGGGTACACAGTTACTGTTGTGGAACAGAAATGAAAAGTGTGCCATTTACACGCAGCATTTTATTCTAAATAAATATCTCCGTTGGTTTAAAAATGTTTTGTAATATTGAGACATTGGCGGGAATTAAGTTTTTGTTATATCCCAGCATTACATTGTCCGATCTTCATCAAACTTTAACAGCACCTTCCTCTCATCAAGCACTGACCATACACTGAAAACTCGGTCACTGTGACCTACTTCCTCCAAAACATGCGTTACGGATTTTCTTGAAACTTCACAGGAATGTTGCTCTTGGTGTCTAGTTGATCCTAGCAAAATTTCAGGTCGGCCGAAAATTCAAGATGGCCGCCACGGCTAAAAATAGGTTTTTAAAAGACAAGTTTGTAGACTATTTCTTGAAAACTTTAAGTGATATTGATATGGGACTTTTTCTAAAATGATCAGCATGACATGATGTTGGTCCTTGTTGAAAATCATTTTGATTCGACATTAAACATGGTCGTCAGCGGCCATCTTTGTTTACATAGAGTTATCTATAAAAACTTGTAACGACTACTCTGAAACTACTTGACAGATTTTCATGGAACTTCACAGGAATGCTGCTTTCAGAACCTGCCAGTAGAGCTTCAAGGTCATTGACCTCTTGTTGTTATATCTCAGCATTACCATGTCCGATCTTCATCAACCTTAAATATCACCTTTCCCTCATCAAGCAAATGACCATACCCTGAAAACTAGGTCACTACGACCTACTTCCTCCAAAATATATGTTACGTTAATCTTTTTGTTTAAGTTTCGGCGGGGTGGGGATGGGGATTAAGTTTTTGTTATATCTCAGCATTATCAGGTCCGATTGTCATCTAATTTAACAGCATCTTCCTCTCAGCAAGCACTGAACATACCCTGAAAACTAGATCACTACGACCTACTTTCTCCAAAATATGCGTAATGTTAACCTCTTTGTTTAAGTTTGTGCGGGTGAGGGGTGGGGGGGGGGGGGGGGGGGGGGGGGGGGGGGGGGGGGGGGGTAAGTTTTGTTATATCTCAGCATTACCATGTCCGATCTTCATCAACTTTTGAAAGCACCGTCCTCTCATCAAGCACTGACCATACCCTGAAAACTAGATCACTTTGACCTGTTTTCTCCAAAATATATGTTACGTTAACCTTTTAACTTTGTTATACGGGCATCAACATTTGTTTTTATATCTCGGCATTGCCAGGTCCAATTATTTTTTATATCTCAGCATTGCCATGTGTAATTATTATAAAACTTGGACCGTAAGTTAAATTGTTGACATGTACCAAACATCATGTGCCGAAAAATCTAGGGTTTCAACATTAAAGCATCCTCCCACTCCCAAAAAAACAATCTATCTAAAAAAGCTCTATGAAATATAATAGTTTCATCAAACACATAGGCACTCATCTTTCACATTTTGGAAAACCCGGCTTTAACGCCACCAAGCGTTTCTCTCTTGTTGGTTCTTTTAATGACTTCAGGTTTGTTTATAAAATTTAATTCTTTACTGCTAATATTATTGTTAATTTTGATTCGTATCTTTTCCTTTGGTTCATTTGATGCGTTTTGGTCCATTTCTTATATTTTTGCTTCTTTGTCATATTTTTTTGGTAATTTTCTGATGTTTTCTGATATTTTCAATTATGGCATTTTTAACCATTTACAATGTTATGGCTTATTCCTAAAATATTGACGCTTTTTTGTAGCTATTTTCTTATTTCTGATATTCTGTGTCTTTTCTTGACCTTTGGCTCAGTTTTATGATATTTTGGCTCTTTTCCTCTCTTGGTTTCTTGTATTTTACCCCTTTTCCTGACATTTTTAACGATTCAGTAAAGGTAATACTGATCCATCTTATTTGTTTCGGAACCCCTTTTTTCTTTTCACTTGTCATCTTTCTTATTATTACAATGAATGCATTTTTGTTTGTTTTTCTATGGATTAATATCTTCTTAATAAAGCCATACTGTAGGTCCCAAAACGCGGTAATACACACTATCGTTCACATAAATTAAAAATGAATTTTGAAAAAAAAGCCGTCTAACTTCAATGAAATCTGTTTTCCCATTGTAGCTGTTATTTTCACTGAACTGAACCGGTAAATTTTCTTACTTAAATGTCAATCTAAATCAAGATTGTGTAGCTTTAAATACGTTTGTTTAGCTTTAAGTTATGTTTGTTTAGCTTTAAGTTAGGTTTGTATAGCTTTAATCAAGTTATGGTTTGCCAAAAACTGAGTTGGCTATCATATAAACTGCGGCAGCAAAATTAAAAAGATGATCGGGACGTTGACTGCGTACGAGGTAAATATTAAATACTATATTTTATGTATATGAAATAATGTTTTCTAATATATATGTTAACTGTTTAAACGTTTTTGAAGCTTTTACAATTACATGAATTAAAACAACCCCGATGCATTTTCGAGCAGGGGTTTATAATTTCCGTTTGGGACAAATTTAATCTTCATTAAAGTCTCACACATATGATATAAATATAAATATAATACAGTACAATGTTTGCACATAATTTTCCTGGTTGCCTGAACTTCCCATCATCCAGGGAACCAGGCTATTACGTGTTGCTACGTATGAAATGTATAGCTACTTGTTACGGTATTTTGGTATTTTCTAGAAAATACGTTTTAAATGGGTCATGTGTTTTACGTCTGCTTTTTAAACATGCAATACAAAGACCACATCCTTTATTTATCCCAACTTACGTATAAATATTTATGTAAAAAAACAAACAAAAAAACCCACCCCATTTTCAACCAATATTTAGAAGAATGTGTCCAACCCACGGTGACGTCAGCGGCTTTGTTAATTAAAGTATTCCCCTTCAGCAACATTATATGATGAATAATTGCAGCATTAATGTCGGAATATAAAGTTAAAGGGGAACTGTACATCGTTTATATATTGTCAAACATCTGTGGAGAGTATTAAGCATTATGTTCATTTATAATCCACTTATAATCCACTTATTTAGTTAAAGCACGAATATGGCCATTTATGAGGAAACACACATTTTTAGCGAGTTGCAAGGCATACTCACTAAACTTGATTTATAAACTCAACACAAAATGTCGCTATTTCGGAATTCAACATTTTATAAACTCAACTGATATATATCTCAGTCGTTATGCGGAAACGGTTTGTTTTAAGCTTTCTTGTCTTATTTTTTTTTTCTTTTTTTTTTTGTACAAATTGTTTGTCTTTCATAATTGTATTATGAACGGAGTTCATACTATTTCTAGCAATTGCTTTTCCAATTGGATGAATGTCGCTACGGCATTACAAGATAATTTGCTAAAACAACTCAGTTACCAACTCATAATTCATTTTACGCATTAAGAACCCGTACATAAACCTACACTTTTAATCGGCACATATACATTATTATATGACCTGAACACCTGGATATAGTTTTGATAACCAGTTTTGTAGTGTAATTTTGCCGTTATTTGGAGCATTAGTGCCTTTAAAGCAAAGTCAACTCATTTCGTGTATAAATAAATACAATCCTTATATGACGGGGCTATGCAGATCTTGGCAAAGTAGATCAGAAGGTGTATATTAAAGTCTGTCTGCATTATCCATACCTTAGCTATGCATCATCACACGAGAACGACTGGAAGCGTGTATCCCAAGCAATTTAAAAATGTTCCACAAACGAAAATTGATGCATAGACGTGGGAACAAACTTGTATGTGAGGGGTGGGGTGGGTGGGTAGGCGGGAGGACTACTGTGGGGTGAGTGGGGTGGGTGTAGGCCCTAGCAGTCCGGGGCACATGATTCGAGTTTCTTTTCAGTTGTTCTTCGGTATATCGATTCTTACAGATGGTGGGACGTGTACAGTACTGGTTCTACCCAGGAAAAGTGGAAAATCCGGATAAATTCTTGACCACAAACATTCATATATAATCTTGCATGTGTTGAAAATGACGTAAAACACCATACAAAATTTGCTTTCAAAATGTCAAGGGAATTAACTCAATTTTGGGATCGTTCCACATTATCGACAGAGTTACACGCCTTGTTTGTCAGCGGTAGTTAATCATTAAGCGTGCCTCAGGTAACTGAACTCTCTTTTAATATACAGAAAAAAGTAAGACGACCCATTAATGAATGTCAAAGGTCAGCGTGTTGACGTTTGGACATTTATAGGTATGCATATAATTACATAGCTCATTGTTTGCATCTCTGTATTTTGTGTATTCCAAAACGCTGCAAGTGTATAGTCTTTTTTTTTTTAAATACGGCTTTTTTATATTGGCTAAACGTTTAGAATATTACATGTTATAACATGGACATTTATCAGCACGTGTGATGCACATGACTTCATCATTGAGTATCTACAAGTTCTACAGTGAGTATCTAAACGTACTAAGCATGCATTTTACTATCGGTATTTTAAAAATATATATTATTATATATTATTAAACACTTATATACTTAATAGTTGTCAAATACTTTTTAACTAGTAACATATACAGATGATCTTGAAACTCACCTATGAAATTATACAAATTGTCATTAACTGGAAAATATTGTGTGTATTTCATATACATGTTTATATGTATGTACTATTTGCATGTGAACTGTTGGGCGTAATGCCTTATGTTTGAATAACATATCTATCTATCTATCTACATTGCACGTTCTTTATCTTAATTCTTCGTCCACATATGGATTCTGTCTGCTGGGTACTCGTCTGACAGAATTCAGTATGGTACTCAACAATAACCTCATAATAAACACAAGAATAATGAAGCAAAATAGTCTTCTTTTATTATTATTATTATTATTATTATTATTATTATTATTATTATTATTATTATTATTAATAATAATTTATTTAATACAACTTTATTGTATTTTTATTTTTTTCATTTCTTTTTAGATTCCGTTTTTAAACGTTACTCTAAAATTATCCTAAACGTTTATTTATTGCAGATTTTTATCTAAAAATAATTCAGTTAATGATAAATGTATGTTATTCAAGTAAAACCATTCACATACTTTATGTCCTTGTTTTACATTTATGTTAGTACACAAATGACTGCATCTCCTATTTTGGGATATCAGAAATACGTTTATTTGGCTCTCAATTGGGCATTATATCACTCGCTATAATTCTACGAAACATTTGTATGTACCAACATGGAACTACATACCATACAAATGCATGCTTTGATTAAATTTGGAAACAACAACAACAACAACAATAACAACAACACCACAGAAGTTCACAAATTTCACTCTTTTCAGATATATATAATTCATGTGATTTCAAGTATACAAAAGTAGACATTATATACTTAGTGCATATAAAACAACAACATTGTTTACAATGTCATTACAAAACAATCTTTAAAGAAGCTATCCCGCCAACAACAGCCAAATTGTGCCACATATGTACACCGTTTCTAAACCTACTGACGACGAAGTATATATATATAACTTACATATTCTGAGAATCCAAGCTCTACAGACACAATATAACAGGCTTCAAATAGCGAGGCCAAACCCCGAAACTGCAATGTCGAATTAAGAGTTACCAACTCATAATTCATTTTACGCATATCCAGTCACTGGTATTTTAAGAATCCGTGAACACACATATACTTTAATCGGCACTTACATATGTATTATACAAGCAAGATAAAATAGCTGCCGAGAGAAAATAGCATATATCTGGGTAGGCAAAAATGTAACATAATAATAAATCAAGTCACGGGTAATAAAACAATACTGTTTTTTTTTGTCAAGGAGACATAAACAGCCACGACTGTTTTTTCTTAACAGACACATTCTTCCCGATTTTTACCATCAGTTCTTCCTACCAAACATTTTGAATCAAGGAGGGCGACCTTATTTCTCTCTGTTCAAATACCTTGACAAGCGTTACATATTGATTACAATTCACCCGTGCTAGAAGTACACATAAGCACAGAAATACAGGGGCGGATCCACGATTTCATGTTAGATAAAACCAACTGTTTTTGCAAATTCTTAGTAGGGCGTAGGCCTTTTTAGGGGATGTAAACAAATTCCCCACTAAATAATGGCATAATGGTTTAATTTTTTAAAAAACAACATGTGTTTTTTTGGACAGGTTTTAGGGGTGGCGCATGCCGGTTTCACCCCACGCCCTGGATCCGCCTTTGAATACAATTGTTCGCATGTGATGGGATACGTGTGAGTTAGCGTGTGCATTACAACACATATAAATTGTTCACTGCTATCATGTGTAACTATAAGATTGCGTTATCACAGTGAAAAATGTAATGGAACTGTTCATTGCTACCTTACCATTTGCAATAATGAAATCCATAATAATGAAAATTAAAAAAAGAAAAGGAAAATTAAAACTGCAGGCTTGAACCCTGACTCCTCCGCACTAACATGACGCCTCAATCAACTGTGCTACTGAGACTAATTAACATTGTATTGCTAATATACATATAATAGTGATGACATGATTAACTTCAGTAGACTGATCTGCGAAAACGTCTGTTCAGCAAATAAAACGGTAACCTTTGAACTTTGTAAAATATGTGTTTATACCATTCAAGTCTTTTAGACGAGTTCACTAGGAATTGAAGTCGTCAGCTACATACGGAATCCTGTTAGGGCCATCGCGATCTCGTGTTTTCAATTTCGCGAGATTGCGAGATTGCGAAATAAATGTCGCATTCTCGTCCTGTTCTACATTGAAAAAAACGCGAAGTTTGCAACCAAACTTCGTGCAAACCTTTCATTTTGACGAGATCGCGAGAACGCGAAATAAATCTCGCATTCTCGCGCTATTCTACGATGAAAAAAAAGCAAGGATTGCACATCAAACTTCGTGCAAACCTCGCGATTTTATATCGGCCTATTCTACAATGAAAAAATCGCGAGAATTACGCGAAGTTTGGGTTAACAGTCCTCGCGTTTTTACCAGAGGGCGAAAACAAGAAAAATAGTACTTATTCTCGAACTCTAGTCAGAATAAAATCGCGATGTTTGCACGAAGTTTGGTTTGCAGTCCTCGCATTATTTTCATTGTAAAATAGGCCGATATAAAATCCTGATGTTTGCATAAAGTTTGATGTGCAATCCTCGCATTATTTTCTTATAAGAATACGGCGAGAATGCGAGATTTATTTCGCACTCTCTCGATCTCGTCAAAATGAAAACGCGATAAAATCGCGAGGATTGCACGAAGTTTGGCTTGCAAACTTCGCGTATTTAACAATGTACGACAGGACGAGAATGCGAAATTTATTTCGCAATCTCGCAATCTCGCGAAATTGAAAACGCGAGATCGCGATGGCCCTAACAGGATTCCGTAGCTACATGATTCACAGTCTGTTAACCATAGGCAAACACAAAACCCATATAAGTAGCGGCTGCCTTTGGCAGCTGAATGACCTGAACACCTGGATAGAGTTTTGATAAACGGTTTTGTATCGTAATTTTGCCGTTATTTTGCGGGTTAGTTTCTTTAAAGTTTCCGATTTCACAGATATATCACCAAAGCTTCACAGGAAAGTGTTGCTTAACGTCTCAATAACACATCATCGTAGGATATTTAGAACCATCCCAGAGAAGAGGAAGGAACTCCATCAAATAAATTTAAATCAAATAATTAATAACGTCAGCAACACTGTGTCCATGTTTAGAATCCCTGTTCTTAATGCATTTAACATATATATACTCAGCAAAAATAGAAACGTCGCTCTTTTAAGCTGTGATTTTGCATAGGGTTGACTTTGTTACACTTTGCACACCAATCTAGATAAAATTTCATCATTTTATACTTATCACTCAATCATTCTGATCAATATTAATAATCATCAAAAACCAAAGTTTGTCTGTTGCTGCTAAAATTGTTTGTCAATTTTATTCAAATTGCGAAATCACTATATTTTTATTATAAAGGCAGGTAATCTGAAAATATTCGTTCTTGAAAGCTGTATGCCACAAAAATGAGCGAAAAGATCAGCGTCCTTTCCCTATTTTTGTGGTAATGAGGTCTTTCTCTGTTTATTTCAATATAACGAAACTGTGTTAACTCAAAGTTTTAATCACAAGACCCGGAAATGTTGTTTAAACCAAATCAAGGGGAATAAGTTTGCCCACAAGTTTGATTCAAAGAAAATTGTTTTCATGTTAACAAAGGTATTGGCATATAAGATTAAATAAAATATAATTTCATTGTGTCTAAATCCATGGGTAAAGTTGGGGACGTTTCTATTTTTGGTCAGTATATAGTTTCTTGTAGTCTCTACATTGAACGACATGGTATATTTTATGTTTGTTGTATGTTATACTTTATGTTTGTTGTATGTTATACTTTATGTATGCTGTATGTTATACTTTATGTATGTTGTATGTTATACTTTATGTATGCTGTATGTTATACTTTATGTATGCTGTATGTTATACTTTATGTTTGCTGTATGTTATACTTTATGTATGCTGTATGTTATACTTTATGTATGCTGTATGTTATACTTTATGTATGTTGTATGTTATACTTTATGTATGCTGTATGTTATACTTTATGTATGTTGTATGTTATACTTTATGTATGCTGTATGTTATACTTTATGTTTGCTGTATGTTATACTTTATGTATGCTGTATGTTATACTTTATGTATGTTGTATGTTATACTTTATGTATGTTGTATGTTATACTTTATGTTTGTTGTATGTTATACTTTATGTATGCTGTATGTTATACTTTATGTATGTTGTATGTTATACTTTATGTATGTTGTATGTTATACTTTATGTATGCTGTATGTTATATTTTATGTATGCTGTATGGTAGGAATGTAATTGTGATAATTGCATACTTTGAGGAAAAAATAAAACAGATTATAAATGTAGTGAATATGTGTACTGTATATGCTCAGCATCTCGTTAACGCTATGTTCACCTTTCACACGATGACGCGTTCTTTAGACAATTTGCATTACAAAATAAGACCCGATGGGCAATTGACGCAAATTATGATGATTATAATAGTTGCCGAGACTACTGAATAAAAAAGGTAAATTGCCTTTCAATAAATGAATTTTATACAGTGTAACGTTTATCGTCGACTGTACACATACTGGCAGTAACACACATGTATATTGTTCAATCGTTCGGCTTTTAACACTCCCTATTGCATAACTTACAACTATTCAAAATAAAAGGCTTGATTTTCAACTCGTATTGCAAAGAAAACTACAGCAATAAATCGTTAATTTTCAACCCCTACTGCAGAACAATATATCTGGCAATGAGACTATGTTTGAAGCAACCCCTATTGCAAGCATTTCCCCTATTGCAACATGAATATGCATTGAATACGCGCGGATGTTCAGCTCCCATTATTGCCGAAAACAAAATTGGTTGCAATAACAGTTGGTTAGACGTAACCCCTATTGCTAAAAGTCCCTCTATTGCAAACAAAAAAGTGAAACATACGTTGTAAATCAACATATTTTACAATACTGTTACCCGCATCTATAGCCAGCACATTTAAAAACGCAACTATTTTTTCGATTATTTTTAGTCCGCTTTTTTTTTTGTTTAACTCAAGACTTTATTTTATGTTAATACACACACAGGTTAATATATGGCGATAAACAGTTGCATAATATTTGCTCTACTTCTTTCAGTAAAAACACAATTAACCTTAACATATTTAACATCTCCAGAAATTAAAAAAATCGCAATTGTTGCGTTTTCAAATGTACTGAGTGAATTACAGAAACATTTACAAATACAAGTCAAATTTTCATTGACGGATTCGAGTAATAAGCCAAACTAATTCAAAATCTTTTAATAAGTAAACGTATTTGAAGTTTTTAATTTTATTGAGCATATTTATATATTTTGCGTATATATAATTATATATATTTCATATTTTTTAAAATTAAGGTAAGTATTAAAGGTGATTTCCCTTCAGATCGTTCGACATGATCGCAGACAAGTTATTTATAATACACGAACCACCTTTCCACCCAGTCTTACAAGACGAGTCAAATGGCACGACGACACATGCTATCTATGAACCTTCTGCACCGTCAGACATGTTGACTGATCATATTAATCTTTCTTCCATTGTGTGTGACGCCTAGACCCGTAACAGTTACACAAACCGTCCAGAAAGTACCAAAACTAGCACGTACCACGTCAAAGTAATTATCACTAGTAATATATTTACTATATCATATGACAGGTGACTGACTTTAGCCTGTGGTGCAATCGTTACTGTTATGTTATCCTACTTGTATATTAATTTGTTCATATTTATTTATTTAGTGTTACTTTTTTATGTTTATATTTCCCATCCACTGCTGTTGATATTGAATTGATCAGTAGTTTTGACTCAAACTGCAGATTGGAACCCATGCTCTACGGTGGTCAAATCGCGCTAAATTAGTATATATTTTGATAACCGGTGGGTACAACTTCTGATTTCAAACCAATAAGGAATTCATGAATATAATTAAAGAGGCAATGTGTCCTCTCGTGAATTTGACGCTAAACATTTTACATAAAAAAGAGCAAAATTCACTACTGAAAATGTGTTAAAATATAGTGAATATATGCTAAAATGTATACTCATGGACCAAATGTTTTTTGTATTGGATAAACATACATTCTGTATTATGAGATGTTTGCGAATAATGTGTCAAATTGCAATAAAACGCATCCATCCATACATTCATCCATCCATCCATCCCATGTATTTCTGATAACCTCCAATGCATTGCGTTTTAACTGCATTCTGAAATTAATTTTCGTGACAATACTAAACACTTCTCTTTGCTGTTTTTGGCTTTTCTGTGACAAGAAACAAGTAAGAAATGAGTTTCGACATTGCTAATTTCTTTTATGTTTAAAATGTTTTAACAAGTTTAATAAATATTGTATAAAAGTGATCATGATCTCAGCTTTTTCGGTTTGTTACCACAAACTTCGAAAAACCTTTGCATAATTGTTTTATTGTAACCCTGATCTACTTTTAAAACATTAAAGTAATTTAAGCATTATTCTGCGACAAGGATTATCCCAATCTGACTTCTATGGTGACGTTATTTATAAACTTCGTACGATCCTTGGTCATGTTCACATTCATACAGTCTTTATTAAACTTGTTTGAAAACTTATCAAAAGAAGTTATGACCCTATCATTGCTGCCTAATTAGCCTGGCGAGTATTTATTTACACTGTCCTCCTTTTGTCTAGACTGGTCCCCTGACTATACTAAAGAGTTTTAGTCAGGGGACCAGTCTATCCTTTTGTCAACCCTTTTATGTTTCTGGTGGCACATACTTCGCTTTTATTTTCAGCAAACGTGAACTCTCTCGGCCAATCCCTCTTTCTTTGGATCCCGCCGCGTGTGTATATCGAGCTTCGGTATGTTCAAAATCTTGATATTTTGTTAGCCGGAAGGCAACGGCACAGAAGATAGTGCACTGTTGCTATGTAAACAAATATGACCGCTAGACACACGTGTTGATGTATAAGTTGCGTTGAATGTTTGTGTTTACAATGCTGATGAAGGTATTATCACTGCTTTCATGTAAATAAACTATTGATGGAGCAATCGGCAGAATGACATTGCAAAATTTGGATGTGAGTGCAAATTTATTTTGGCGGGAATCTAAGGCGCGATGACGTAACCAATATGAAACCTTCGATTAAGTACTGTACGAGATGTTGCGAATGTATTTTTCCTTCGTAATTGTTTGTTTTGAATGTGTATTTTTGTTTGACTGTTTTCTGTGAATGCTACATTTCCTGTTCGACTGGTATACCCACAGACCTAATAACAAACAGATTGGAACGTCCTATCTGAAATAATGAACAAGCCAAGATATCATGTGGTACCTTAACTTTTCGTTCTAACTCCTCTCTTAAAAATGCACTGATTTTGATGAGAATACGTTCAAATGATTCATAATGAATATAAAAATAGTACTATACTAATTAAGTTTCATTTTCAAAATAAGGAATTGCATAAAAGCGTTTAAAGTTAAACCTATCATTGTTGGCTTTTCCCTTAAAAACCAAGCAATTGACGAAGTGAAACTTTCCCTCACACTCCTTTTTTGTTTAAAAGGTTAAAGTAAGGAAACTACCATCATTAGAAAGAAAAATAAATGTGTGACGAGTTTTGACATAAATGAAACGTCTATGCGTACAACTCTTCATGATATGTGTGTTTAAAGTCGGACAATATTTTGTGAAATTTCCGCTCTTTCCGTAATTTAGATACACTTCACAGTTTCCTATTGATTTGATAGGTCTGTGGTACACCTTTACTCTAAACATATTTCATTGCCCTTCTTTATATAGCAAAACAATATGTTTAAAGGAAAGATTAAGACACACACGGCACTCATGTTGTTTTTTATAGTTGTTTTACCTAAACGTATTTTGAAAGCAAGGAATTTTCCAGGACTTTAATAACGGATTGTAAATAGTGCACGTTTTATTCTTATTACACGTTATGTATAACATATTATTACACATCTGAATTTACTTTTGAACGATTTCCCTCTCATTATTTATAACTTTTAAAACGCGTGGATATGGCAAACAAACTACGACACGTCTTTTAAGATTCGTTGTCATGAACACTTTCTTATATTCTTTATTAACCGTGTTAAAAAGTCAAAATAGTTTATAAGCCTATCATTTTGGCAACGCACTGCATTTTTAGTGGTTGACCAATTTACAGGTTTTCCCTTTGACTGTGTGATGACCGACGAGATTGTGAACCATATGATGACGTCTACCTAAACCATGAGGGGACGATAACGTTTGATGTTTGTTTCCAATCTTGTCTTGTTTGCTTCTCCTTTCATACTCTTTTTCTATGCTTTTGTTTGTTATATTCATATATACATGATCATTTGTGTTATACTTTATATTCATATATACATGATCATTTGTGTTATACTTTATATTCATATATACATGATCATTTGTGTTATACTTTATATTCATATATACATGATCATTTCTGTTATACCTTTATATTCATATATACATGATCATTTCTGTTATACCTTTATATTCATATATATACATGATCATTTCTGTTATACCTTTATATTCATATATACATGATCATTTCTGTTATACCATTATATTCATATATACATGATCATTTCTGTTATACGTTTATTGCATAGTAATACTGCGTAGTTTGTTAGATGATATCAGGGATTTTTTCACAAAAAATGGGAAGAGCCCGAGGTCTTATTTCACACGCTTATTTTTCATTTTGGGAAAGATGTAGGATTTCATCAGTTAAGTAAATATGACAATACTACGCTCTATTTACATTTTCATCCATTATTTACTATAATTACTTTAACGGACAAAAATACCTTACAGAATTAATGATTTTTCTAAAAAATTGACAGACTGTTGCTGTCTGATTGGGAAAAAAATCTTCCACAGTCAAGTTTTCAACTGGGTAAGAGACCTTTTACAGGGGCCTCTGTTATATAAGGTAAAACATCCATGTATATAGCACGGCGGGGATTACTTTATTTGCACTGCCCCATTTTATTTGGTGCACCCTAAAACCTAGTTTAAACCCCCAGAGGACTTTTTTGCCACTGATCGTTCCAAGGCGGTAGCCCTACTGTCAACTTTGTTATGTTTGTGATATACCGTTTATTCATCCTTATAACTGTTATGTGTTTCTATACGTGTTATAACTGTTATGTGTTTGTATACGTGTTATAACTGTTATGTGTTTGTATACGTGTTATAACTGTTATGTGTTTCTATACGTGTTTTAACTGTTATGTGTTCCTATACGTGTTATAACTGTTATGTGTTTCTATACGTGTTATAACTGTTATGTGTTTCTATACGTGTTATAACTGTTATGTGTTTCTATACGTGTTATAACTGTTATGTGTTTCTATACGTGTTTTCGGGTGACCGTGGTCATTGAATGCTACATTTCAAGTTCGATTTTGATATCTACTTGTATATTGTCTGGCTTAAAATTTACATACCAGACATGAAAATATAGTGTGACATTGACCTTGTCAGAAGATATACTCTGTTTCTCATTCATATACTAATAATATCAGCATGTCTCCACAGATATCTATGTTTGACCTTTGACCGTATGTATAGTGCCATGGGCGTCATCGCGACACATAATTATTCGTGTTAATACTAACTTTATTGTAAATTATCATCAAACTCCCCCAAAAACATTCAAAAAGTTAGAGGCAGGACACGCAAATACATCATTGTTTACTGGAGACGAGACAAAACCTCGCGTAATTGATTGGTCGGACAGGTCACACGATATTGATAATTATAGTAATGACATCGATGTCAAGGTACTGGAAGTATGCTAACAAACCTCAAAGGCGGCTAAAATTGCTAACAACCCTTAAAGGTTTTTAAAATCGAGAAAACCTCGTCAGGAAGTCTAGGTTTGTTATAGAGTATTTACAGAAATTGGTTGCACATCCAAAGAAGAAAGCTCAGTAAGCATACACGTAAGTATTGGTTATAAGTATTCCATTAACAACTGTTAAACCAATTTAGAGAAACATTCACATGTAAACAATTACGTATTTACCAAGATACTTAATATTTGTATTTGTTTTCAGATTTGTGCATATGGTATGAGAGCCAACGGCCGCGATGTCCGTATTTCCAACATTTAGGCACAGGAAGTTAACCAGGAGAGATTATACTCTTCTTCATGATGATTCAGACGCAAGCCAATATTCAGAGTCACCTAGAAGCTCTCTTTCCAGACGACGTACCACAGATGGCGCCGCTCCAGCTTTGTGCGATAGATGTTGGATACAAAGAGAAAGAACGCGCGCGACTAAACGCTGTTTGGATTGTAAACAGAATTTATGCACTGTTTGTGCGAGATGTGACGAGATTACGCGCCCATGGTGGCTGCCATCCATTGTTGTCCAATGTTGGAGATTTTTATTTACTAAAGCATTCATTCCGCATTCAATAGTAGAGTTAAATGATGACACCGACGATCGACCTCACTGGGCTCTCTCACAGGAGGCAAGCCACGTTCATAGAATTCCAAGATTGACACGGACAAGTCTAAGATCCAGCAAAGGTTCAACATCTAAAAATATTCAAGACGAACACGGTTCTAACAGTAACACAAGCACGCCTAGTGTATCAACTGGAAACAGACCCGGTTGTAACAGTAACACCAGCACGCCGATTGTATCAACTGGAAACAGACCCAGTTGTAACAGTAACACAAGCACGCCTGGTGTATCAACTGGAAACAGACCCGGTTGTAACAGTAACACAAGCACGCCTGGTGTATCAACTGGAAACAGACCCGGTTGTAACAGTAACACCAGCACGCCTAGTGTATCAACCGGAAACAGACCCGAGGACATACGCACCAGAGAGGGTGTCCAAGGCGATCAAGACCATTTGGATTTTATAGCTCGATCTAGAAGTTTTGAAGGTGTAAAAAGTCAATCAAAATTAAATCTAAAAGCAAGAAGATCTAGAAGTGCAGAAAGGATACCGAATAAACACAATCATGTTGAAAATAAAAGAGACAGTATGTATGAACACAACTGGAAGAATGCAAACTACGGGGTTTCGTCAACTGGAATCGAGACAAACTGCACAAAAGCAGATTCAACAACCAGTTTTGGAAAACAAGGCAGAAACAATCAGGAATTCAGTCGAAAGATGATTGGCAAAGACATAAATATCGAGTTAACAGGGGAACAAATAAAGTTATCGGTGAATGAAGTTGGAACAGAAAGCGAAGTTAGAGAAAAATGTAAAGTGAAAAATAAATGTTTGAAACATAAACGTAAACAAAAGGAGAAGTTAAAAACACCAGACCCATATACAGAACAACTATTTGATGGTGTTCCAATATGGTTTAAGAAATCTCCCAGTGGCTCTCGAAATGAGAGAGAAAAAGACAAACTGCCGAAGCCATACCATGAAAACGGTGGATTTACAGAATCAAGCAACGGTAATATACACAGAAATTCCAAGCAGACAAAAGAGAACGAGAACTTTAATTTTCAACGATCTAGTCTCAATAATAACACAGCCAACCCGATATCAATACAGGTGCGAGATCACGAGTCGGCGAACGTTTTAAATAATGAAGATGGTAATTTTCAAAGACCCCGTCTTAATGATACAAACGTCAACGTTAAAGAGATGCCAGAAAATGAACCAGAACAGCCTGCTAAGGACTATATAGTGGAAGAGCCAGGTGACCTGTGCCCCATATGCCTGGAAGAGTTGCCCGGGATTGAGGCGAGACTACTCTCATGTTCTCACTCCATCCACACGAACTGTTTGGTAGAGCTACTGCACCGTATGGATTTAGATTTCGGCATACGGTGTCCTGTCTGCAGTGGTATGACGATGATACGCAATTATTACGCATCGAGGGAACAGTGGTACAAGGAACTGTCTGTTTCTACGACTGTATGACGCACCAAGGGAATAGTTGTACAAGGAACTTTCTGTTTCTAGGACAGAATGACGCACCGAGGGAAGAGTTATACAATGAACTGTCTGTTCATACGACTGTACGAGTCTGCTTGTTTGAATGTTGTTTAACGTAATTTTTCAGGATATTAAAGGCTATCTTTTAGTGGTGGAGGCAGACCACCCACTGGTGGAGGCAGACCACTCACTGGTAGAGGCAGACCACACTGGTGGAGGCAGACCACCCACTGGTGGAGACAGACCACCCACTGGTGGAGTCAGACCACCTATTTAGTCCTGGGTAAAACCAGTATTGTATATATAACCAATCTGCAGGAATCGACAATAGTCGAGCTCCCAGTACTGTTGATAGAAAGTATGAAGTTGACACGATTTGTCAGTGGTATTTCGACTTAAACATCACGAAACGGATGCAAAAAATATGTTGAAACTATTATCTACGGTATTCAATGATGGAAAGCATGTTTCATTTTTTCTCTCATTCTCTCTATCTCTGTCTTGAAAAAAACAATACGCCCACCATTTCGTGAAAGAATTCCCGATAATCAGCTCCATACCATATGCTCCATATATTCATAGAATGTTAATATAAAACATGATGATGTTGTGATGTTTATCAAAGCGGCTGCGCTGGCTAAGTCGATTTAGAGCTGCAGAACTCTGTGAATTAGCTTTCTGTCGGTGGAATGTTTGTAGGAAATTTCGTCCTTTACCTCATTTTCTTCTGAGGTCGCCAAAATGACATCTGCTATGTCAAACCTCATCTTATTTATTAACAATTATATATGTAAGCTATTTAAATAAATATTTCTACACACATTATAATGTCAGTATTATGTCATCAGTAATACTTAAGGATCTAAATGTTTTATTTCTTGATTATTCTATTATTTATTTAAAGGGACACACGGCAGTCTTAAAATGTGTAAAACTCACGGCGTCCCGTTAGTTTTCCTACATAACTTGCATTTATTCACTCATTAATATTAATTATTAGAATAGTTCAAAGCAAATTGTGTTTTTGCACCAATTATATATTTAAAACCTTTGATGAAGAAAGCTGAAAACTAAAATTGTTATTTAATATGCAAGCATGTTTGAAGTCGAACTGATTCTGAATAAATAAATCGTGATGCTAATTTTAATGATAGATATAAATATCAAGATTGCCATGTGTCCCTTTAACGTTGCCAAACAATTTAGGCTGTTCTATCTATAATGTACTTATATCGTTTTACCATTCTATACATCCAACACACTGGCGGCTCGATAAATACCACTTACCTACTTTGACTGCGTACATGTCTACAGTTTTATTGTTTATTTGAGTGTCGTTTATATACAATATTATTGTTTATTTGAGTGTCGCATATATACAATATTATTGTTTATTTGAGTGTCGCATATATACAATATTGTTGTTTATTTGAGTGTCGCATATATACAATATTGTTGTTTATTTGAGTGTCGCATATATACAATATTGTTGTTTATTTGAGTGTCGCAAATATATACAATATTATTGTTTATCTGAGTGTCGCATATATACAATATTATTGTTTATCTGAGTGTCGCATGTATACAATATTATTGTTTATTTGAGTGTCATGTATACAATTTTATTGTTTATTTGAGTGTCGCATATATACAATATTATTGTTTATTATTATTGTTTATTTGAGTGTCGCTTATATACAATATTATTGTTTATTTGAGTGTCGCATATATACAATATTGTTGTTTATTTGAGTGTCGCATATATACAATATTGTTGTTTATTTGAGTGTCGCATATATACAATATTATTGTTTATCTGAGTGTCGCATATATACAATATTATTGTTTATCTGAGTGTCGCATGTATACAATATTATTGTTTATTTGAGTGTCATGTATACAATTTTATTGTTTATTTGAGTGTCGCATATATACAATATTATTGTTTATTTGAGTGTCGCATATATACAATATTATTGTTTATTTGAGTGTCGCTTATATACAATATTATTGTTTATTTGAGTGTCGCAGGTATACAATATTATTGTTTATTTGAGTGTCGCATGTATACAGTATTATTGTTTATTTAAGTGTCATATATACAATATTATTGTTTATTTGAGTGTCGCATATATACAATATTATTGTTTATATATATACAATATTATTGTTTATTTGAGTGTCGCATATATACAATATTATTGTTTATTTGAGTGTCATATATACAATATTATTGTTTATTTGAGTATCGCATATATTTACAATAGTATTGTTTATTTGAGTGTCGCATATATACAATATTATTGTTTATTTGAGTGTCGCATATATACAATATTCAACAAGCTTAGATATGCATCCAAACACTTACGTTCATTCACAGCCGATGGATTTTTTTTCTCACAATCACTTTCTTGGTTAAAAACGTAGATATTCCGGTAGGAAATCATCTACTATGTCCACAGACTAGGGAGCATACCACTTTATTTAAAAATGCACAATTCAATGAATACGTGAAATACGACAGCGTAACGCCGTTAAGTGTTACCATAAACAGTATTTCGTCACGTCACACTACTATGAGAGCATAGCGCCATCAAGAAAAAGCAATAATCGATTAGTTAGTATGGTGCATACTAATAATAGAAGAAAGAAACCGATTCCGAGATATAAAATTTGAATTTGAATTCCATGTAACACTTTTTGTTCTATTCTGATTTAAGGATATTGTGATATAAAATAAAGATTGTGATATAAAATAAAGGAGACGAACGTAAATATGTCCCCTCACGGCTTCCGTACAGCTGAATTTTATACGCAAAGTTGACAAACAAGCATGTCATTTGCATACATATGTTGGAGAAAATTAAATCAAATTAATGCTTTCGTCATTTTTGACCTTGAAGCTAGTATTGACCTTTACATTGGCAATGTAATATGCATGGGTTTTAAACCGTTTATATGTGCGTGCTACTGGTTATGTATAAAGTATTAGAATTAACAAAACAATGCATTTAAATTGAGACGTAGATTCCAGAACAGAACAGGTTCTTGATTTACCATGAGATATATAAACAATAGGTAGTCTTGTAGAAATGAGTATATACCTTATCCATTTTATGAAATCAGAGGATATACCGTTTCCTGTTTTGGGGAATATATCGCGTTTTCACGGAGAATCCATAACGGTGCCGGGTGGTTATACAGTCACTCATATAAAACAGAAAGTGCATTTGTTCGTATGGGATTTCTCAAATTACAAGACCAGGACTTTTAGCGTTTGATCAAAATTGCTACATTTTGTTGGTAAAGTCAACAGCCGCCATGGTGCATTCTGTGCTGAGAAATAATCCTCAACACCTGACCTCTTTCGATTCAAAACACGTTGCGGTCATGCAGTCAAAGTAAAGCGCCACATCTTCTTTGTTGCAATACAAGCAAGTTATGTACAGGCTGGTTATTTTGTGAAAGGAACGACAATAAATAGGTTTTATCGTAAAACACACGATACAGCGATAAAAGCGTGACCTACCGTTTGACAGGTTCACCGTCAACCATGTGATGGATGTATGGTGTCCCGGAAAGGACATACCTTATCTCGACATGGACAGTGCCTTTACGTGGTCCGAGTATTAGACAGTGCCTTTACGTGGTCCGAGTATTAACTTAGATACCCCATCCAACCCCTTCTCCGAAAAGCGATTGATTTACATATACAGTTTATATTACTACCATATCATCCCTTATTTGTAAATAGTTTTATCTTTATATATTTACATTAATTTTTAATTACTACTTCATTTCTTCATCTTTCATCAGGTTTTGCGCACAATATGACCTATTTATGTGTCGACGTGCCATAAAACACAATTCATTCATTCATTCATTCATTCATTCATTCATTCATTCATTCATTCATTCATTCATTCATTCATTCATTCATTCATTCATTCATTCATTCATTCATTCATTCATTCATTCATTCATTCATTCATTCATTTATTCATTCATTCATTTATTCATTCATTCATTCCAAGAAGCGAAAACGGGTTGGCTGGAGTAAGAAATAAAACCTTAATTTTGGCTTAAAAAGTTTGCATAATGTAAAATTAAATCATTTAATATGTAATTTTAAACAGGTTTTCGCATAAGTTCAGTAAACAAATTTTTTAAACGTGCTTTATTGTCGAAATATCCTTTATAAAGTCTTTCTAATATAAGCTTTTCCGACGCTTAATGGAATTAAGGCGGGCGTTTGTCATCCCAATTAAACGAGACAGTGCAAATAAAGAAATCCATATCCGCTAACACACTAGGCAGCGTTACTATGCAATATAAATAAAACACAAAAATGATCATGTATATATGAATATAAAACATATTAGTTAATTAACAACTGAAGCAATTTAAATTAACTAAATTAACAATTGATCAATTGTATAACTGTGAAATCTGCCAGGGCAAGTATGCACTCAAATGAAAATAGAGTGACGTATTAACAACCTAAACAGAGAATCAATACAGCACAGGCAGCCCATTGATAACGAGTCACTCATTGGAGGTGGAGTGCACATTAAACATGGCCAATTGCTATGGACCTGCTTTGTTTGCATATTATGCGTGATGGGTGTGTTGGTGATACTACAATTGCTCTGATAAATGTCAAAACAACATGATGTTGTTTCAAGTAATGTTTGACGCCGGGAGTTATATTATCCATCGCAGGTGTCGTTAAAGTGGCACTCTGTAATGCAAATAACAAATATTACGATATATATATATATAATTTTTGAAACCTGGAAAAATACTCGTAAGTGATATAACTATGGGTGGCGTACTTCATAAATTGAATTGAGAACCTATGAAAACTTTATCATTCCGCGAGTTCATGCGAGTTCATGCAGCCACTAATGCATTTTTATATGTATATTTTGTATATTTTTATATATGTAAATTTGCGACAAGAACAAATACTATTCTATTTCAATATAGGTCAAGTTATTTTCAGTGATATCTTATTAGAAGTACGGTAGGGAAGACATTAAGGCAAATAAACAGCGGATAAGAGAGTATACACAGTTAAAAAGGAGTATGAAAGGATACATTTGGCAATCGCCGAACACGATTAATAAAAAAACAATACATTGCAGTCTCGGTTTGATTGTTCATGAACGGTAGTGAAAATCACGCCCTGTAAGCCCCGGTCTGAGCAAAACTCAATATTTAAAATATCAATAGTACGAAAATTTGAGCCATCCCGAAGATGGTATGCATGTGACGGTGAACATGGAATCTTCAATTGGTATTTTCATAATATTTCATGGCCAGCAGCGTATGGTCCCAGTTTGTAACAAAATGCTTTGTCCTAAACGAGAAAACAATGGGTGAAATAAACAACATGGAATTTAGTTGGGAGTAGAGGTCATGGACGTATCCTACGGGTGATTAACAATATCAAGCGACTTTTAAGGCTGGAGTAGTAACAAAGTAGTATAAAAATCGGACTCAGCGATCTC
Source organism: Cyrtodaria siliqua (assembly GCA_037043455.1). Taxonomy (NCBI): domain Eukaryota; kingdom Metazoa; phylum Mollusca; class Bivalvia; order Adapedonta; family Hiatellidae; genus Cyrtodaria; species Cyrtodaria siliqua. The sequence goes on from JAWPHD010013058.1 coordinate 33,217, forward strand.
CAAAGATCAGAATAAATATCAATTCTGACTGCAAGCACGGGGAGGCGTTTTACCGCCTCCAAACTGCACGTGCAACGCTACTGATGATATATACAAAGGATATTAAAGGGGATATTTGTAAATCATCGAACACGATAAATATAAAAATATACCGCAGTCTCGGTTTGACTGAGATTGTTCATGAACGGTAGTGAAAATTTTAACTATCGTTCACGCTCTGTAAGCCCTGATTGTGCAGAACTCAATATTTAAAATGTCAATAGTACGAACATTTAAGCCATCTCCTACATGTATAGGAAACAAATTTAGTAAAATGTTAAACCAATAATAAATTAGATAGGCTATACGTCCCGTTACTACATCATATTATGTTAATTAGGGAAGCTACCTGAGGAAGACGATATTGATGACGTTTTCCATCAGACACGCCCCTGCCAAGTAGCGAACTTCCTTCGATGTAAAGTCCAGACTCTATTGTACCCATCTCGGGGTAGATGTCCGAAAGGTTTAACCGAGTTTGTTGTTGGAGGGACTATACACCTTAGAACACACACACACGCACACACTTTCTTCGATGCGAAGTCTTGATCACTCAGCCGCATGCCCCATCCATTGAAAAATGTCGATTAATTTATGGAATCATACCTCAAATGTAGTTAAAGGTAATCTATATTGGTTACGTCATACCAACATGGCGCGCCCTAGAATTCCGCAAAAAGGCATTCTCAGTCAGAATTAATATCATCTAAAGTGGATATAAAAGTCAAACAGGATCTGTAACATTCAAGGACAACAGTCAGCCAGAAACACGCATCGAAACAAAACAATTACAAGGATAAATAAGGGGCAAGGTATGTGACATCACAAACATAAAAGGGTTGACACTAGGGTTGCCGCATTGGAACGGTCAGTGGCAAAATTGCCGATGGGGGTTTAAGCGAGGTTCTAGTGTGCACCAAAACTTACTCTTATACTACTGTCATCCCAATTAATCGGGACAGTGAACAGAAATCCCTAACAAACTAGGCAACATTAATAGGCTATATAAGTAAAACACAAAGATGATCATGTATATATGAATATAAAATAGCGCATTAAAACATGAGTTAATTACAACAGAAGCAATAAAGGAAATGTAATTACATTAAAGGAACTAATCCGCCAAATAACGGAAATATTCCACGACTAAACCGTTTATCAAAACTCTATCCAGGTGTTCAGGTCATATAACAATGCATATGGGGCAATTAAAAGTAAAGGTGTATTCAAGGGTTCTAAAAATATCCGTGATTGAATCTGCGTACAATGAATTATGAGTTGGTAACTCTTAAATTCGACGCTCCAGTTTTGGGTTTTCAGTTTATAGAGTTTGGATTCTCAAAATATGTGTTATATATATACCTCGTCGTCAGTAGGTTTAGAAACGGTGTACATATGTAGTAAAATGTGGCTATTGTTGGCGGGATAGGGACTTTAACAGTTGAGTATTTGTATAACTTTGCCATCTGCCAGTGGAAGTAGCCAATCAAACAAACAATAAAGTGTCCATATTAACACTCTAAACAATCAGAGAATCAAGTGCCCTTATTGAACTAGCGGTCCACAGGTATTGACGGTTCCACTTGTTCGTTGAGTGCACATTCAACATGGCTAATGGCTGGGGCGTGTGTGCAGACCAGACGTGTTTTGTTTGTTCAGCATTAGTAACCAATATAAAAGGGTTTGCAATAGGGGTACCGCCTTGAGAACAACAACTATAAAAGGATTGGCAATTGGGGTACCACCTTGTAAACAACAAATATAAAAGGGTTTTCAATAGGGGTACCACCTTGAAAATTACAAATATAAAAGGTTTTTCAATAGGGATACCACCTTGCAAACAATCAATATAAAAGGGTTGGCAATAGGCGTACCGCCTTGAGAACAAAAAATATAAAAGGATTGGCAATTGGGGTACCACCTTGAAAACAACCAATATTAAAGGGTTCGCAATAGGGGTACCACCTTGAAAACAACAAGTATAAAAGGATTGGCAATATGAGTACCGCTTGAAAACAACAAATATAAAGGGTTGGCAATAGGAGTACCGCCATGAAAAGACCAATATACAAGGGTTGGCAATAGGAGTACCGCCTTGAAAACAACAAATATTAAAGGGTTGGCAATAGGCAAAAACAACTAATATAAAAGGGTTTGCAATATGGATACCACCATGAAAACAACCAATATAAAAGGCTTTGCAATAGGAGTACCGCCTGGAAAACAACCAATATAAAAAGGTTTGCAATAGGAGTACCGCCTTGAAAACAACCAATATAAAAGGGTTGGCAATAGGGATACCACCGTGAAAACAAGAAATATAAAATGGTTGGAAATAGGGTACCGCCGTGAAAATAACTATTATAAAAGGATTTGCAATAGGGGAACCGCCTTGAAAACAACCAATATAAAAGGATTGGCAATAGTGGTACCGCTTTGAAAACAACTGATATAAAAGGGTTTGCAATAGGAATACCGCCTTGAAAACAACCAATATAAAAGGGTAGGCAATAGGGATACCACCGTGAAAACAACAAATATAAAATGGTTCGAAATAGGGTACCGCCTTGAAAATAACTATTATAAAAGGATTTGCAATAGGGGAACCGCCTTGAAAACAACCAATATAAAAGGATTGGCAATAGTGGTACCGCTTTGATAACAACTGATATAAAAGGGTTTGCAATAGGAATACCGCCTTGAAAACAACCAATATAAAAGGGTAGGCAATAGGGATACCACCGTGAAAACAACAAATATAAAATGGTTCGAAATAGGGTACCGCCTTGAAAATAACTATTATAAAAGGATTTGCAATAGGGGTACCGCCTTGAAAACAACCAATATAAAAGGATTTGCAATAGGGGTACCACCTTCAAAACAACCAATATAAAAGGGTTTGCAATAGGGTTACCGCCTTGAAAACAGCAAATATAAAAGGATTGGCAATTGGGGTATCACCTTGAAAACAACTAATATAAAAGGGTTTGCAATAGGAATACCGCCTTGAAAACAACCAATATAAAAGGGTTGGCAATAGGGATACCACCGTGAAAACAAGAAATATAAAATGGTTGGAAATAGGGTACCGCCTTGATAATAATATTATAAAAGGATTTGCAATAGGGGGCCTTGAAAGCAACCAATATAAAAGGATTGGCAATAGTGGTACCGCTTTGAAAACAACTGATATAAAAGGGTCTGCAATGGGAATACCGCCTTGAAAACAACCAATATAAAAGGATTGGCAATTGGGGTATCACCTTGAAAACAACTAATATAAAAGGGTTTGCAATAGGAATACCGCCTTGAAAACAACCAATATAAAAGGTTTGGCAATAGGTGTACCGCCCTGAAAACAACAAATATAAAAGGATTGGCAATTGGGGTACCACCTTCAAAACAACCAATATCAAAGGGTTTGCAATAGGGTTACCGCCTTAAAAACATCAAATATAAAAGGATTGGCAATTGGGGTACCACCTTCAAAACAACCAATATCAAAGGGTTTGCAATAGGGTTACCGCCTTAAAAACATCAAATATAAAAGGATTGGCAATTAGGGTACCACCTTGAAAACAACCAATATAAAAGGGTCGGCAATAGGGATACCGCCTTGAAAACAACAAATATAAAAGGATTGGCAATTGGGGTCTCACCTTGAAAACAACTAATATAAAAGGGTTTGCAATAGGAATACCGCCTTGAAAACAACCAATATAAAAGGGTTGGCAATAGGGATACCACCGTGAAAACAAGAAATATAAAATGGTTCGAAATAGGGTACCGCCTTGAAAATAACTATTATAAAAGGATTTGCAATAGGGGTACCGCCTTGAAAACAACCAATATAAAAGGATTTGCAATAGGGGTACCACCTTCAAAACAACCAATATAAAAGGGTTTGCAATAGGAATACCGCCTTGAAAACAACAAATATAAAAGGATTGGCAATAGGTGTACCGCCCTGAAAACAACAAATATAAAAGGATTGCAATAGGGTAACGCCTTGAAAACAACAAATATAAAAGGATTGGCAATAGGGGTACCGCCTTGAAAACAACAAATATAAAAGGATTGGCAATTGGGGTACCACCTTCAAAACAACCAATATAAAAGGGTTTGCAATAGGGTTACCGCCTTAAAAACATCAAATATAAAAGGATTGGCAATTAGGGTACCACCTTAAAAACAACCAATATAAAAGGGTCGGCAATAGGGATACCGCCTTGAAAACAACAAATATAAAAGGATTGGCAATTGGGGTCTCACCTTGAAAACAACCAATATAAAAGGGTTTGCAATAGGGGTACCACCTTAAAAACAACAAATATAAAAGGGTTTTCAATAGGGGTACCACCTTGAAAACAACAAATATAAAAGGGTTGGCAATATGAGTGCCGCTTGAAAACAACAAATACATAAAAGGGTTGGCAATAGGAGTACCGCCTTGTAAAGACCAATATACAAGGGTTGGCAATAGGAGTACCACCTTGAAAACAACAAATATAAAAGGGTTAGCAATAGGCAAAAACAACTAAAATAAAAGGGTTGGCAATAGGGATACCGCCATGAAGACGACCAATATAAAAGGGTTTGCAATAGGAGTACCGCCTGGAAAACAACCAATATAAAAGTTGGCAATAGGCTGTACGCCTTGAAAACAACTAATATAAAAGGGTTTGCCATAGGAATACCGCCTTTAAAACAACAAATAGAAAAGTATTGGCAATAGGGAACCGTCTTGAAAACAAGAAATATAAAATGGTTGGAAATAGGGTACCGCTTTGAAAATAACTTGTATAAAAGGATTTGCAATAGGGGTACCGCCTTGAAAACAACCAATATAAAAGGATTGGCAATATAGGTACCGCTTTGAAAAAACCCAATATAAAAGGGTTGGCAATAGGTGTACCGCCCTGAAAACAACAAATATAAAAGGATTGGGAAGAGGGTACCGCCTTGAAAACAACAAATATAAAAGGGTTGGCAATAGGGGCACCGCCTTGAAAACAACAAATATAAAAGGATTGGCAATAGAGATACCGCCTTGAAAACAACAAATATAAAAGGGGTTGGCAACAGGGGTATGTTTTGAAAACAACAAATATAAAATGGTTGGCAATAGGTGTACCGCCTTGAAAACAACAAAATAAAACGGTTGGAAAGTTGGCAGTAGGGGTAGCGCCTTGAAAATAACCAATATAAAAGAGTTGGCAATAGGAATCTGCCTTGAAAACAACAAATATAAAATGTTTGGCAATAGGGGCAGCGCCTAGAAAACAATCAATATAAAAGGGTTGTCAATAGGGACACCGCCTTGAAAACAAACAATATGAAAAGGTTAGCAATAGGGGTACCACCTTGAAAACGACACATGTAAAAGGATTGGCAATAGGGGAACCGCCTTGAAAACAACCAATATAAAATGGTTGGCAATAGGTGTACCGCCTTGAAAACAACAAAATAAAACGGTTGGAAAGTTGGCAGTAGGGGTAGCGCCTTGAAAATAACCAATATAAAAGAGTTGGCAATAGGATACTGCCTTGAAAACAACAAATATAAAATGTTTGGCAATAGGGGCAGCGCCTAGAAAACAATCAATATAAAAGGGTTGTCAATAGGGACACCGCCTTGAAAACAAACAATATGAAAAGGTTAGCAATAGGGGTACCACCTTGAAAACGACACATGTAAAAGGATTGGCAATAGGGGAACCGCCTTGAAAACAACCAATATAAAAGGGTTGGTAATAGGGGTACCGCCTTGAAAACAACCAATATAAAAGGGTTTGCAATAGGAGTAACGCTATGAAAACAACAAATATAGAAGGGTTGGCATTTTGGGTACCACCTTGAAAACAACCAATATAAAAGGGTTGACAATAGGAGTACCGCCTTGAAAACAGCAAATATAAAAGGATTTGCAATTGGGGTACCAACTTGAAAACAACAAATATAAAAGGGATGACAATAGGAGTACCGCCTTGAAAACAACAAATATAAAATGGTTGGCAATTGGGGTACCACCTTGAAAACAACCAATATAAAAGGGTTGGCAATAGGGATACCGCCTTGAAAACAACAAATATAAAAGGATTGGCAATTGGGGTACGACCTTGAAAGCAACCAATATAAAAGGGTTTGCAATAGGGGTACCACCTTGAAAACAACAAATATAAAAGGGTTTTCAATAGGAGTACCACCTTGAAAACAACCAATATAAAAGGGTTGGCAATAGGCGTACCGCCTTGAAAACAACAAATATAAAAGGTTTGGCAATTGGGGTACCGCCTTAAAAACAACTAATATTAAAGGGTTTGCAATAGGGGTACCACCTTCAAAACAACATATATAAAAGGGTTTGCAATAGGAGTACCGCCTTGAAAAGACCAATATACAAGGGTTGGCAATAGGAGTATCGCCTTGAAAACAACAAATATAAAAGGGATGACAATAGGAGTACCGCCTTGAAAACAACAAATATAAAAGGGTTGGCAATAGGGGTACCGCCTAGAAAACAACACATATAAAAGGGTTGGCAATAGGGGTACCGCCTTGAAAACAACAAATATAAAAGGATTGGCAATTAGGGTACCACCTTGAAAACAACCAATATAAAAGGATCGGCAATAGGGATACCGCCTTGAAAATAACAAATATAAAAGGATTGGCAATTGGGGTCTCACCTTGAAAACAACCAATATAAAAGGGTTTGCAATAGGGGTACCACCTTGAAAACAACAAATATAAAAGGGTTTTCAATAGTGGGTACCACCTTGAAAACAACAAATTTAAAAGGGTTGGCAATATGAGTGCCGCTTGAAAACAACAAATATATAAAAGGGTTGGCAATAGGAGTACCGCCTTGAAAAGACCAATATACAAGGGTTGGCAATAGGAGTACCATCTTGAAAACAACAAATATAAAAGGGTTAGCAATAGGCAAAAAAAACTAATATAAAAGGGTTGGCAATAGGGATACCGCCATGAAAACGACCAATATAAAAGGGTTTGCAATAGGAGTACCGCCAGGAAAACAACCAATATAAAAGTGTTGGCAATAGGCATTACAGCCTTAAAAACAACTAATATAAAAGGGTTGGCAATAGGGATACCGCCATGAAAACAACTAATATAAAAGGGTTTGCAATAGGAATACCGCCTTGAAAACAACCAATATAAAAGGGTTGGCAATATGGATACCACCGTGAAAACAAGAAATATAAAATGGTTTGAAATAGGGTACCGCCTTGAAAATAACTATTATAAAAGGATTGGCAATAGGGATACCGCCTTGAAAACAACCAATATAAAATGGTTGGCAATTAGGGTACCACCTTGAAAACAACCAATATAAAAGGGTCGGCAATAGGGATACCGCCTTGAAAACAACAAATATAAAAGGATTGGCAATTGGGGTCTCACCTTGAAAACAACCAATATATAACAACAAAATAAAACGGTTGGAAAGTTGACAGTAGGGGTAGCGCCTTGAAAACAAGCAATATAAAAGGGTTGGCAGTAGGGTACTGCCTTGAAAACAACCAATATAAAATGTTTGGCAATATGGCCAGCGCCTAGAAAACAATCAATATAAAAGGGTTGTCAATAGGGAAACCGCCTTGAAAACAAACAATATGAAAAGGTTAGCAATAGGGGTACCACCTTGAAAACGACATATGTAAAAGGATTGGCAATAGTGGAACCGCCTTGAAAACAACCAATATAAAAGGGTTGGCAATAGGGGTACCGCCTTGAAAACAACCAATATAAAAGGGTTTGCAATAGGAGTAACGCTATGAAAACAACAAATATAGAAGGGTTGGCATTTTGGGTACCACCTTGAAAACAACCAATATAAAAGGGTTGACAATAGGAGTACCGCCCTGAAAACAACAAATATAAAAGAAATGACAATAGGAGTACCGCCTTGAAAATAACAATTATAAAAGGGTTGGCAATAGGGGTACCGCCTTGAAAACAACAAATATAAAAGGGTTGGCAATAGGAGTACCGCCTTGAAAACAACAAATATAAAAGGATTGGCAATTAGGGTACCACCTTGAAAACATCAAATATAAAAGGGTCGGCAATAGGGATACCGCCTTGAAAACAACAAATATAAAAGGATTGGCAATTGGGGTCTCACCTTGAAAACAACCAATATATAACAACAAAATAAAACGGTTGGAAAGTTGACAGTAGGGGTAGAGCCTTGAAAACAAGCAATATAAAAGGGTTGGCAGTAGGGTACTGCCTTGAAAACAACCAATATAAAATGTTTGGCAATAGAGGCAGCGCCTAGAAAACAACAAAATAAAACGGTTGGAAAGTTGGCAGTAGGGGTAGCGCCTTGAAAATAACCAATATAAAAGAGTTGGCAATATGATACTGCCTTGAAAACAACAAATATAAAATGCTTGGCAATAGGGGCAGCGCCTAGAAAACAATCAATATAAAAGGGTTGTCAATAGGGACACCGCCTTGAAAACAAACAATATGAAAAGGTTAGCAATAGGGGTACCACCTTGAAAACGACACATGTAAAAGGATTGGCAATAGGGGAACCGCCTTGAAAACAACCAATATAAAAGGGTTGGTAATAGGGGTACCGCCTTGGAAACAACCAATATAAAAGGGTTTGCAATAGGAGTAACGCTATGAAAACAACAAATATAGAAGGGTTGGTATTTTGGGTACCACCTTGAAAACAACCAATATAAAAGGGTTGACAATAGGAGTACCGCCTTGAAAACAGCAAATATAAAAGGATTGGCTATTGGGGTACCACCTTGAAAACAACAAATATAAAAGGGATGACAATAGGAGTACCGCCTTGAAAACAACAAATATAAAAGGGTTGGCAATTGGGGTACCACCTTGAAAACAACCAATATAAAAGGGTTGGCGATAGGGATCCCGCCTTGAAAACAACAAATATAAAAGGATTGGCAATTGGGGTACGACCTTGAAAGCAACCAATATAAAAGGGTTTGCAATAGGGGTACCACCTTGAAAACAACAAATATAAAAGGGTTTTCAATAGGAGTACCACCTTGAAAACAACCAATATAAAAGGGTTCGCAATAGGCGTACCGCCTTGAAAACAACAAATATAAAAGGTTTGGCAATTGGGGTACCGCCTTAAAAACAATTAATATTAAAGGGTTTGCAATAGGGGTACCACCTTTAAAACAACAAATATAAAAGGGTTTGCAATATGAGTACCGCTTGAAAACAACAAATATAAAGAGTTGGCAATAGGAGTACCGCCTTGAAAAGACCAATATACAAGGGTTGGCAATAGGAGTATCGCCTTGAAAACAACAAATATAAAAGGGATGACAATAGGAGTACCGCCTTGAAAACAACAAATTTAAAAGGCTTGGCAATAGGGGTACCGCCTAGAAAACAACAAATATAAAAGGGTTGCCAATAGGGGTACCGCCTTGAAAACAACAAATATAAAAGGATTGGTAATTAGGGTACCACCTTGAAAACAACCAATATAAAAGGGTCGGCAATAGGGATACCGCCTTGAAAACAACAAATATAAAAGGATTGGCAATTGGGGTCTCACCTTGAAAACAACCAATATAAAAGGGTTTGCAATAGGGGTACCGCCTTGAAAACAACAAATATAAAAGGGTTTTCAATAGTGGGTACCACCTTGAAAACAACAAATTTAAAAGGGTTTGCAATATGAGTGCCGCTTGAAAACAACAAATATATAAAAGGGTTGGCAATAGGAGTACCGCCTTGAAAATACCAATATACAAGGGTTGGCAATAGGAGTACCATCTTGAAAACAACAAATATAAAAGGGTTAGCAATAGGCAAAAACAACTAATATAAAAGGGTTGGCAATAGGGATACCGCCATGAAAACGACCAATATAAAAGGGTTTGCAATAGGAGTACCGCCTGGAAAACAACCAATATAAAAGTGTTGGCAATAGGCGGTACAGCCTTAAAAACAACTAATATAAAAGGGTTTGCAATAGGAATACCGCCTTGAAAACAACCAATATAAAAGGGTTGGCAATAGGGATACCACCGTGAAAACAAGAAATATAAAATGGTTTGAAATAGGGTACCGCCTTGAAAATAACTATTATAAAAGGATTGGCAATAGGGATACCGCCTTGAAAACAACCAATATAAAATGGTTGGCAATAGGTGTACCGCCTTGAAAACAACAAATATAAAAGGATTGGCAATTAGGGTACCACCTTGAAAACAACCAATATAAAAGGATCGGCAATAGGGATACCGCCTTGAAAACAACAAATATAAAAGGATTGGCAATTGGGGTCTCACCTTGAAAACAACCAATATATAACAACAAAATAAAACGGTTGGAAAGTTGACAGTAGGGGTAGCGCCTTGAAAACAAGCAATATAAAAGGGTTGGCAGTAGGGTACTGCCTTGAAAACAACCAATATAAAATGTTTGGCAATAGGGGCAGCGCCTAGAAAACAATCAATATAAAAGGGTTGTCAATAGGGAAACCGCCTTGAAAACAAACAATATAAAAAGGTTAGCAATAGGGGTACCACCTTGAAAACGACATATGTAAAAGGATTGGCAATAGTGGAACCGCCTTGAAAACAACCAATATAAAAGGGTTGGCAATAGGGGTACCGCCTTGAAAACAACCAATATAAAAGGGTTTGCAATAGGAGTAACGCTATGAAAACAACAAATATAGAAGTGTTGGCATTTTGGGTACCACCTTGAAAACAACCAATATAAAAGGGTTGACAATAGGAGTACCGCCTTGAAAACAACAAATATAAAAGAGATGACAATAGGAGTACCGCCTTGAAAATAACAATTATAAAAGGGTTGGCAATAGGGGTACCGCCTTGAAAACAACAAATATAAAAGGGTTGGCAATAGGAGTACCGCCTTGAAAACAACAAATATAAAAGGGTTGGCAATTGGGGTTCCACCTTGAAAACAACCAATATAAAATGGTTGGCAATAGGGATACCGCCTTGAAAACAACAAATATAAAAGGATTGGCAATTGGGGTACCACCTTGAAAGCAACCAATGTAAAAGGGTTTTCAAAAGGGGTACCACCTTGAAAACAACCAATATAAAAGGGTTGGCAATAGGCGTACCGCCTTGAAAACAACAAATATAAAAGGATTGGCAATTGGGGTACCGCCTTGAAAACAACTAATATTAAAGGGTTGGCAATAGGGGTACCACCTTTAAAACAACAAATATAAAAGGGTTGGCAATATGAGTACCGCTTGAAAACAACAAATATAAAGGGTTGGCAATAGGAGTACCGCCTTGAAAATAGCAATATACAAGGGTTGGCAATAGGAGTACCGCCTTGAAAACAACAAATATAAAAGGGTTAGCAGTAGGCAAAAACAACTGATATAAAAGGGTTCGCAATAGGGATACCACCATGAAAACAACCAATATAAAAGGGTTTGCAATAAGAGTACCGCCTGGAAAATAACCAATATAAAAGTGTTTGCAATAGGCGTACCGCCTTGAAAACAACAAATATAAAAGGGTTTGCAATAGGGGTACCGCCTTAAAAACAACCAATATAAAAGGGTTGGCAATAGGGATACCACCGTGAAAACAACAAATATAAAATGGTTGGAAATAGGGTACCGCCTTGAAAATAACTTTTATAAAAGGATTGGCAATAGGGGTACCGCCTTGAAAACAACCAATATAAAAGTGGCAATAGTGGTACCGCTTTGAAAACATCCAATATAAAGGGTTGGCAATAGGGTACCGCCTTGAAAACAACAAATATAAAAGGGTTGGCGATAGGGGCACCGCCTTTAAATCAACAAATATAAAAGGATTGGTAATAGGGGTACCGCCTTGAAAACAACCAATATAAAAGGATTGGCAATAGTGGTACCGCTTTGAAAACAACTAATATAAAAGGGTTGGCAATAGGTGTACCGCGTTGAAAACAACAAATATAAAAGGATTGGCAATAGGGTACCGCCTTGAAAACAACAAATATAAAAAGGGTTGTCAATAGGGTACCGACTTGAAAACAACCAATATAAAAGGGTTGGCAATAGGGGTACCGCTTTGAAAACAATAAATATAAAAGGATTGGCAATAGGGATACCGCCTTGAAAATAACAAATATAAAAGGGGTTGGCAACAGGGATATCGCCTTGAAAACAACCATATAAAATGGTTGGCAATAGGTGTACCGCCTTGAAAACAACAAAATAAAACGGTTGGAAAGTTGGCAGTAGGGGTAGCGCCTTGAAAACAACCAATATAAAAGGGTTGGCAATAGGGTACTGCCTTGAAAACAACCAATATAAAATGTTTGGCAATAGGGGCAGCGCCTTGAAAACAATCAATATAAAAGGGTTGTCAATAGGGACACCGCCTTGAAAACAAACAATATAAAAAGGTTAGCAAAAGGGGTACCACATTGAAAACGACACATATAAAAGGATTGGCAATAGGGGTACCGCCTTGAAAACAACCAATATAAAAGTGTTGGCAATAGGGGTACCGCCTTGAAAACAACAACTTATGCAGCATTAATAAATCATAAATTTAAAACATAGAGATAATCATGTATATTCGAATAGTTCTCTCAAAAATATGTTTCAACTACAGCAGAAGCACTATAGTACACACACTTTTATTAACATTTGTTGAATTGTATAACCTTTCAATCTGCAAGAGCAAATGTGTAATCAAATGAAAATAAAATGACCTTATTAATACTATAAACCATTAGAGAATCGATAAAGAATCGCCTGTGAAAGGTATTGAAGGTTAGAGCACATATTCCACATGGATAGTCGCTATACATGTACAGCATTAGTGATGATGGCGATGGACATTGTAAAATGTTTATGCCTTAATAATAATTGAACTGAATTGAATTGAGTGATGGTTGTGTAGATGATGGTAAATTTATACGATTAATATCAAAACAACGGGATGTTTTTTCATCACTAACGATCACTAACAATGTTGTTACTTATCGAGACGACGGGACATCTCAGTTTGTCGTATCGCTCAAGTGGTATTCTATAGTGTCGCTAAAGTGGTATTCTATTATGTAAACAACAGATCATTACGCGTACTTCATATAATATAAAAGGCTGATTGAGACACTTGCTGAACAGGTTTTGTATTATTGCGCAGGAATCTGTGGTCATGAATGATATTTGATAAACGTTGAACTAGTCATATTTCTTAGGTACTTAGATATCTTCAACGGTGTGTCTGTAAAATAAAAGGAAGATAGTAATATAATTCTTTTATTTTAATGTTTACAAATTCTATGTTCCCATATTTTAATCTTTATTTTTATTTTCAGTGATGTTTTATTTCTCTTAAGAGTGAGTTTTAACTGAGTACAAAACAGACAATTATATGATAATTATACTTAACACAGTCAGATCAAAGTCCTGTTGGTAGGTGCACAGGTGGCAGGTGCACAACTGCGCATGAGTGCATGCTGCCGAAGATATGTACCACGTTTAGAAACAATCAGTAAACTTTAAAGGAGGAGTTCATGCGACAAGCATTGTCGTTTGAAAGAAATCTAAGTCGAAAAAGAGCCGTAATACAAACTGTCGGATCATAATCATGCATATCTGCACACAATTTGGAAACAATTAGAAGGAATTAGGAATTTAGGTGACACGAATAGTGTGACGGACAAACGGAATGACTGACTACGGATAGACGGAATTACCAAAAACAATATGTCCCGCGGCCACTTTACTGGTGGAGTGGAGTGGTGGGGGTGGGGTGCGGGCGGGAGGGGGGAGTTGGGGGGAAGGGGAGGGGAGTGGAAGACATACAGATGTAATAAATATAATAAACATCCCAACATCCCAATAGCAGGAACTCTGTGACCTCAAATAAATCAATGTGAAATTCAGACAGAAATAGATCAAAGGATTTATTATTACAAGTGTTTTAAATTGTATTTTTGTGCAAACAATACACCAAACAATATCCTGTTCTGACGGTTTACAGACTGTCACAAAATGTCACGGGTAGAGCGTATTGGTCGTACATAGCTCTTGTAAGTTAACAGTTATACCCTAATCAATTGTTCGAGTTGAAACAAATTCACAATGTCCATGATATATTCATGTAACACGTAAAAGCGTGCTCATTTTAAGTGGCCGCCAGCGAGGCCATGTCATAAGTTTTATTTTTGTGCTAATGCATGTCAACTTCAACTTCAACTTCTTTATTTCACTTAGGTTCACATATATGAACAGCATAAGCAACATGTTACAAAATACATTTACATATGAATGGCGACAAGTCATCACATTGGAAGAACAAAAACATGTATACATCAGAAAACGACTATATATATATACAAACTATCTAGCAATGAAGTGGGTAGATGTCTATTCAATGTATAAGTATACTACTTACACATTGCAGATATTAATAATAATAATAGTAATAATAATAATAATAATAATAATAATAATAACGATAATACTAATACTAATATATTTGAAAACAATGGTATAGGTGGTGGCTGACATGATATGATATTCCTGTCTATATATACTAATCTAACATGTTAAAGTAATTACTCGATATATATGTTATGTATGAACATATACATATTATTATTTTCAGATTGTAACAGAAACTCTACATCAGCTAAATATGTATTCAATAAAGTAATATTAATTGAGCCGAAATAATTCAGTACTCTTTAAAAGTAAATAATAGTTAAATAGATTTATCGACCAGTGGGCGTAACACAGTGTCCGCAAATCCCGTGCAGCGCGCTTTTCGTGGTATCTAATTTGAAAAGATTCATTATGTATTTTCGGACTATTACTTTATCATAATGGTGGATTTAAACACACGTGTGTAATTTCGTGAGTTGTTTTTATTTTACCGGATTGATTTTTTTTTATATTATTATTATTCATACAAATAACGGATTTTATAAGGATTACCTATATTCAGCCTTGAAAGGTGAGTTTATTTATTTTCTATTTAACAATGTTTGTGTATCCTTTGACGGGATTTGCGCACGTTTAAAAATATCCATGTCGCTTGTCTATCATGCATATTATAAGGTAAAGTACTGTCATTTAACAATGTATTTCATTTGTTCTACCAAGTGTTTATGCACAGGTTTTTAAACATTAAACGAGTACAAACAACTATGCTCCAACCAGGATACATATACACACAGGCAAGTAAGCACACTAACGCTCGCACTCGCGCGCAAGCACTCTTATGCAGGAAAAACAAACAGAGAAGGAAAAACAATAAAAAACAACAATACAAAGCAATGAGTACATTTACAGTTTTAACGGCAACAAATTCTGCAGCCTTACCGAAACGAAATGTAGAGCATGTTTTGATTTGTGATTTCGTTAATATTGTCAATTGTCGACCAATGGAACGCCGTATTACCGAAACGAAAAGTAGTAGTGCGTTTGGTCGTGCAAATAATTACGTGTAAACGTATAGGTCTATCTTCTTTAAACGGCAAATTTGTGTAAGGGCCTCTCGTGTAGATTCAATACAGCAGATTTAGCCACGTTTGTCACGGACTGAACGGGGGAAATAATGGTTTGGGCGTAATGTTTGCTATAAAACCCATTGTCTCCTAGTTCTTGCCGGGATTGCTTGATATAGTTGTTTGTTGGAACAGAGATTGGACGGCGAAATTCACAGGCAATATGTGGTCAGTATTTATTTTATTAGTTTTTATCGTACATTTGTATTCAGTGGGCGGCGCCATCTTGTTTGGCGGTTACGACATCCGGTTAGCTTTGATGTTTCTCAAACATTAACTTTAGACTAGCATATGATTTTGAAGTTACTTTATTAGATGTAATTATTGTAATTGATCATTAATTGTAAAACAATATTAATTTGATAACAGTGGATAATAGGTGCATTAGTTAACGTTGGCGTATAACTCAGTGATTGTAATACACGATTGTTAACATTAGTTAACAATAAGATGAGTGACTAGGATAAATGTTCGACGCGTATGCATAGCGTTGTATAATGTGGTCATTAGTTGACATGCGTGCATGCATAACTCAGTGAGTGTAATATACGAGTGATTTGATAATGTTTATATAACATGTATTAGGGGCATTGATTAACAACGACGTACATGGCGTATACATGGCGTTGTAGAATATGTATACATTGCTACTCATCATTAGTACAGCTTACATATACTTATTGAATAATGATTTGTTTGGGTAATGATAATTATGCAAGATTGTTATGTTTGTCAACCGACATCTAAAACGTATGTATAATTACAGCCTAAGCCATCCAGGTTTGGATATTCCGGAGTGGAGCTAAGCTGGAGGAACATCACCCACAATCTCAGTGGAGGTTAACCATCATTACATCGCGTCATCAACCCTTACAGAAGGCATTTGATGACAATCACCCATTGGATTCGCGCATCATCATCTTCACGAGCTCTCGTGATCACAGTTATCGCGCTAGATCATAAATCAACATTGTTATAACTTTAACAACACTTTAGTGTCTTATACATTCAGTATTTATAACAATACTAAGAACGTCTTAAACGTTCATGAGAACATTCTTTTCATAGTTCATTTGTGTATTCGCTTGTTTTTTTTAGATAATTGTATATATATTTAACATATTTTAAAAGTTGCATTAAACTTATGTAAATGCATTCCCCGTCATTGATTCTTTCCTGAGTTAGCCCCAACCACTAGGGTCATCCTGTGACACAGACCAAAATGTAATATATATATGAGACCAAAATGTAATATATATATATATGAGACAAAAATGTAATATATATATATATATGAGACCAAAATGTAATATATATATATATATATATATTTATATATATGAGACCAAAATGTAATATATATATATATATGAGACCTAAATGTAATATATATATATGAGACCAAAATGTAATATATATATATAAGATCAAAATGTAATATATATATATGAGACCAAAATGTAATATATATATATATATATATATATATATATATATATATATATATGTATGAGGCATTTCAAACTCGAATAACAATGGACAATATTTAGAGTAAGTCATTTTGGTGTTATTAAAAAGCGTAAACGCAAAGTTTAGAGAGAATATATTTTTGCATTATGGATCCAACTTGATCTGAATCTCGTGTGTAATGCTTCATTACTGGTTATTGTTCTTGGAGCATTGTTCGTTTTCCAATATTCGCTAATGGTGCTGATGGAGACAATGTGCTGAACATCGGGGATTGGTTGTCATTGGAAAACTACATTTTTTTAGTGTCCAAAACTTATTCAATCACTTTTAATAATGTTAGATTGAGTATAGTAGGTGTGATCAACTATTCGAAATAGAACTGAAAATCATCTGATGTGTGTTTTATTAGCACATTAGGCTTTCGGTTGAATTATATAACATAGTGACATAGGGTAATTGTGCTGGACATTATATAAAAATGAAAACCGGTACATAAAACTGTTGTACCAGATAAAGAATACATACACTTTTAGAATTTGTCATTAAGTGAAAATATAAAGCAAAAGTATATGTGACTGTTTTTAAAGTTTCGAAGTTAAGTAGTTTTATTGAACAAAATTTGAAAAAAGCCACTCAGACAAGTTTTATGGATTAACGATAAAAGCAGTAACCTATAAAAGTCTAAGCTACAACTTGATGTTTGTGTCTAGCTGTTAGTATAATATATAGCACGTGAAAGCAATTATTCTGATGGCCGAAATTACTGCAGAACCGGAAGCTGAAACCGAAACTGAACCGGAAGCCAGCTTCGGAGAACCGGAATCAAGTGCGGGGCAAGCGGAGCCGGAACCAAACTGGTCGACAGCTTTCGAGGAATGGGGAGCCGCTTGGCATCTTCATGTGTATACATTCGCTGCTATATTTCTGGTTTTGGCTCTCATAACACTGTTTAGTATGTGTTTTTATTTGAAGGACCGAAGAAGGTTAAAACAAGGGATTCTAACATTTTCGTTACAATGTCTGTTGTTGTTATTTACTGTTTGCCGGTTTTTAGTAATGTTCATTAATCCATACCATACAACAACTCATGTTGAACAGGAACCATTCACGATTTTGTGGTCATTCGGGCAGCCTGGGTTGACGGCGTCATTTAGTGTCTTGCTTCTTGCTATTCTTGATACCACCAAACTGACGCTTGGACCACCAAGATTTCAAAGTTTGTCAGTAATTCTTGGATTTACTGCATGTCATTTTGCCATTGAATTGACATCTCTTGTCGTCGTCATGGTGTGCAGTTCGTGTATATTTATGCTACTTATTTGTCAGATTCTGTTCATACTGTACGGAGCACTGCTCGGGATTGGCTACCTCTACTCTGGTGTGGTCATCTACAACAATAGTAAAGCTGGGCATGGTAACGGTATGTTATATATTTTATACTGTATTCTATTTTATTGACAACTCCATTTGTGGATCATATATCGGGAAATATACGAGCAAGGATATTTTGGAGACAGTTGTTTCTTCAGCCTGAAATAAAACATGTTAAGCGTGTACGAGTCCCTGTTTACAGAATGTGGTCTCAAATCAAGAAAGCAGTCCCACTGCATTTCTAAGGTCTACATAAACCCAATTTCTGCAGGCATGGCTTTTTTCATTATTGCAGTTCCGATCCGTTTTTTTAAAGGTTGTATGATAAGGACAACGCAATACAATTATTGACAGCGTAAATCAGAGTAATGAAGTGTTATTTTCGATGACCTTTTTCCGTTGAGCAACTTGCTGTTCTGTTTATTGATTTTCTCCCTCTTTTCTAACGGTCAATAAGATTGCAGAGTAAACCATTCATTCGCAACATCTCGATTATTTCGATTGGTTGTTTTCACGTATTAAGCGGAGATTACGCGGTCTTTACCGTGTGAAGTAAGTACTTAATGTGTCAGACCAGTCAGGAAGTACTTCCGGGTCGTATGGTGCTAAAATAGTTCCTTGAAAAAATCCAAAGTTTCTAGTTTGCATGTGTTTTCCCCAAGATTAGTTTTTATTTCATTGTTTAATCTAACCTGAGGTTAAAGTAGTGTCTGTTGTCATGAATAGTAAGTACTTTACTGTCTTTGTCAGGATTATTTCTTTGGAGAGTATGAGCACAGAGGTTAGGTAGAGATGTGATTTTGACAGATGTTTATTTCAAAATACGCATAGTGTGAATGAATGACGCGAAATGTTGAAAAACTGAATCGGTGTTTTATTCCAGATATGGGACCGTTTGCAAGCCAAATGTGTTTAATTCACAGAATAAACGTGTATTTAAGCAAACGAATGATGTGGAACTTGTGACTGATCTCCAAATATAGCCTATATTGCATAGTGTTGAATGGGCTGATTTTCACCGGTCTGACACCTTAACGCAAACAGTGCATCGTGCAAGTTGAATACTTTTTTAACGAAAAAGGCCAGTTTAAACGTATTGATGACTCCTTAAGGCGTGTACACATCATGCAGAAATGGCAATATCCGTCCATTGAAAATAAAATGTTTAGTTGTGAAATTCATCCGTTTGACATATGTGCCACACATGTATTCAACATATATATGTATTTCATATGAAAGTAATAAATATAGAAATAAATAACATCTAAATAACAATGAAACTTAAACAAGCTATTTAACCATTTTCTACAATATTATACAAACTGTATATAAATGTTATATGTACTTAATATCTAGTAGTTTCATATGAAACACATATGTATACATTTTATATGTTCCACATGTGCATTATTTTAACATGGAAAATATATGTGGTACATATGAACGTAACATGCAGATAATAAGAAAGTAACAAAGTAACACATATGTGACACATGTCACAACATTTCTCCTGTATATGAATGCTACATTATTTAGATCACGTGTTAATCGTTGTTTTGTTATATAGATGCTGACAACAGGAAAGTGTTCCGTTTGATCAAAATTGCCGGACTATCATCCTTCGTCGCCTTTTCAATCACCATCACCTACATTTACTCCGCGTCTAGTGAGTTTGGACTTTACAGTGACGTCACATTCGTTGACGCATGGGGTTGGTGGATTTTACAGACTATCATCCGATTAGAGGAAGTGGTCTCGTGTTGCCTTGTTTTGATGGTAGCGTTTAGAAACACCCTTGGGTCAACCCACAAAGTTACAATATGGATTACGAAACTAACTAACAGAGGAACAGTCTCAAATCAACTCTCTGACAGTGGATATCAACAAAGGTCAACACTGGACTCTTCCATTGTCTGTACAGTGGGACAGTCATAATGTTTATAACAATGACAAGGCCTCGCGTTACGGCCGAATGGACAATATATGATTACAAATCCTAAGGGAAAGGTTCGTGGATAATAACACCATACAACAATGAGTATACGCTGTCTTAATATATAATTTGTTTTAAAGACTTTGTATGACGTCCATTTTTTCAGTGGTGGAGACAGACCACCCATTTACTGTTGTGTAGAACCAGTACTGTATACCTCCTGCCATCCGCAATAAATAACACTTTCTCACAAGTCAAGCTCCCAGTTGATGTAGAGGATGCTAATTAAAACATGCCGTATTATGGGAAGCCATAACTGTCAAAATGTGGATATTTACAAACCATTCAATGACAGGCCATTTAATTCAACATGAAGTCATTTGATGACGTACATATTGATTCGATGCGACGTCTAAACTCTGTTCATTCGTTACAAAGTGAATTGTGAAATGATACGGTGTAACATTTCAAACCATACGACGCAAATAGAAATCATTCAGTGCAATGACAAACCATTTGACAAAAAAACTAATTCAATACAATAAAATACAAGTCGGTACGATGAAAACTTAAACGATTCATCGACAAATGTAAAGTGATACAGAACAAAGTAAATCAGCATGATGCAATATGAATCAGTTTAACGCAAACACAGTTAGTCTGGTGGTAAGTAATATGATCGGACGAAAACAAAGTCGGTGCAATGCAAACGCAATCCGTCCGACAGAAACTGATTTCATCACGTGCAAAGTGAAACGGTGCGACATCTGGCGGCGATATTTCCCACATCACTTGCAGGGTTGATTACTGGCCTTATATGATAAATCAAAATTCTGAAAGTACTGAAAATGCAAGGTTTGATAGGAAAGTCTGTATGAATATTTGCACGATTGCTCGACATTTCAAATTTCCATAAATTTTACATAGTTTTAGCCAACTTGGCGATCTTCGGCGACCTACGAAAATCTTAGATTCAAGATTCGAGATTCAAGATTCAAGATTCTTTATTAAGTGACGTAAACATTACATTGTTTCTTGTTACGTGATACAATGAATAATATTATATACAACAGTCAGTCATGATAAGTATGTGCATAGACATAAGGCAATGAGCAAAACAGTACATTGAAAGAAATAGAACAATGCAATGTGTATGTATGTATATATATATACATATCGAAATATCATGAAGAACGTTAAATCATATAGATGTGCAAAAGATGGTGTAGTATTTACTTTAAGTGAGATTTACAGTACATTTTCATGACGATTAACTATGTTTTGTCGAATAATTGTCGCTTGATATACAAATTTACAAAGTTTTGAGATAACAGAAAAACTAACAGACTGCATTAGAGGGTCAATCCATTCCAAATATATTGTGATCAATTGTCATTAAACTGTTTCAAATCTAGACTAGAATATTATTTTATGAAATTGCGGATGGATAGACAGGCGGATGGATAGACAGATTTGTGTTTTAATGGCCAAACTGTACCTCAAGATGACCTCCATGTCTAAAATTGTGTCATTTACAGAGTTGCGTGTATTAAGTAGTCTTCCGGGAACAAGATGCAGAAGAGGGCCTGTATCACTCTACTGGCTTGAATAGTCAAATGGCCTACCGGAAAACAGTTTTTTTTTAAAAATCTAAGGCTATAACTCTGATGTGTCTAGTCTGATGCAACTGGTTTTGAACTTGTACAAGTTCAGTGGCGTAACCTAGAAAACGTCTTTTGAACAATATTCCATCTTGCTTTAATATGATTTGACTTCAGTATGGGGTACATGTATGTTGAGTACAGTTCAAGATTTCTAAAACGTTTTAGTTCTTCAATAAAGATTGCGACATTAGGTAGAATTTTTTTCAATCTGCATGAGTTAATATATTTTTTGTAAATAAGTAAACATATTATAATATCTGAAATTTATGTTCGTAATCTTTGTATAACTAAAAAGCTACTCCATTAGGGCTACTGTTACCATAAACTTCGTAAAACCTTTGCAAAATTGTATTAGTAACCCTGATCTTCTTTCCAAATATAAAAGTAATTTAAGAACTATTCTGCGACAATGGCTATCACAATGTGACTTCTATTATGATTCGTAAGATCCCTGGTCATGATCACGTTCATACTATCTTTGTTAAATTGGTTAAAAGGTTTATCAAAAGAGGTAATGACCCTATCATTTTGCAACGCACTGCATGCTTGGTGGTGGACCCATTTAGAGTTCGTCACTATGCTTTCCTAATTAATTGTGCACTGACCAGACATGTGGACCCTATGATGACGTCTACCTAAAGCTCATAAGGACGGTGACGTTTGATGTTTGTCTGCAGTCTTGTCTTGTCGTGCCCTCAATGGTTTATTCTCTTGCTGCTTTGGCTTCTGCCAAGTCAATGAGTACCTCCTTTGTGGTTTTCTAGGCTACTGTTTTTTTGTATTTATATATACACGAGCATCTTTGTGTTTTACTTATATTGCCTATTAATGCTGCCGCCTTGTTGGTTAGATAATGGCGGGGATTTCTTTATTTACACTGTCCCGTTTTATTGAGATGACAGTAGGGTAAGTGTGAGGTTTGGTGCTCCCTAGAACCAGGGCCTAAATTCATCAAATGTTTGAGCACAAGAATCAGACTCTGACTCTGAATCTCTTTTTTTTGTCAAACCCTATCAACACGAAAGTATGGATAAGAATTGTGATTTTCAGACATTTTCTGTTAATTAACCTCTAAATTTACTCGTTTCTGTAAGTAAATAATAATAATTTGCTTGCAAAATTATTTTTATTTGGAATTGAAAAAAAATTGAGATTTTGAGTCGAGTCCGATTCTTGTGCTCAAAAGTTTGATGAATATTAGGCCTGGTATAAACCCCCAGCGGCCTTTTTTGTCACTAACCATTCCAAGGCGATAGCCCTATTGTCAATCCTTTTTGTGTTTGTGACGTCATATGCCTTTATTCATTATTAACATTGCCATTCATGTTTTTCTTTTTGCGTGTTTTTGGGTTTACTGTGTTCTGTGAAAGCTGTATTTCATGTTCGACTTTTATACTTATTTTTAAACAGAGTACACAATCCATTTTGGAAAGGAGTACTTTCCGGTTATAAAAGTGTTACTGAACAAGCAAAACCAGTTTACTGGCATCACTTTCATTCAGTTAATATATGGCACAATCACAATACAGACATTTAGGTCGGAGGGACAAGCGTTTTCTATAGAAGATGGTATACATGAGGTATTTTATTGATTAAATACCTTTTAAACACGAATGGAAACCTTTTTAACTACAGAGAATTCACGGATCGGTATGATATTAGGTCTAATTTCTTAGAACTTCTATAAGAAACTACTTGGCTAAATTATTTTTTCTTATCTACACAGCAAAGCCCAAACCATTTACGTCCTCTTATCATATCACTCGTCCCAAAGCACAGTAAAGGATGTAGCCTCATTTTTATGAACTGTTAATTACAAAAAATATTTACCTAAGTTATTAATAAAATGGAAAAATGAAGTTATAACTGTACATAATTATAAATTTGAATCAATATATGCAATACCGTTCAAAATAACAAAAGACCCTAAACTACTTTGGTTACAGCATAGAATCAACCACCTAACTATCTATTGACTAAAATGAATATTTTAGATAACAATGATTGCCGCTTTTGCAATATTTTACCTGAAACCATTCATCACCTGGTTGGAATTGTGAAGTTGTAAAACAGCAAGCAGAATAGACCAGGCATAAATGTAATACAAAAGAGTATGAGAGTATGTCACTGACACTTGGTCAGAAACAGATATTCTATTTGGAAATAATAAATTCTTTTTGAGCAAAATACTTATGCAGGCCAATTTTTTCATTTATCAACAAAAAATACCAAAACAATCCCATTGTTAAATATACTTAAAAAGTTATTATATCTTTATACAAAGTGGAAAAGTGGATATATTTTCTAAAATTATTGATACAATGTCACGTTTTGAAAACATGTCACTTAACATATGTTCACGTTCAACTCTCGATATATAATAGAAGTTAATATCGGATATCGAACTTCCAAATTAATCGATACCCTCAGGGCTTTATATGTCATATAAAGCCCTGATACCCTTAAGTAATATAACGCATAGAATTTGTAGCTTCCTATTTTTCTCAAACATGCGTACACAACCATTTAAAAACAATACTTTTGTTCATATCAGCTTTTTGAGACTACATGATTTTGACCGAGTTAGTTTAGAACCAACATTTATAGAGTGACTTAATGCAAAACGTAGATTTCTCAAATCAAATAGGAAACAGAACTAGAGCACACTTATTTTCTTTACTCTTTCTTCGCCAAATCTATTATCTCAACCTGGGATAATAATTGAATAAAGCCCTGTCTCAACGTAAGAAAAATAGTCTTAGCACCACATGTCTTACGAGAAATTGGTAAAGATTCACCTTCATTAAGCTGTTTATAGTCAATTTTAGATCGAGCTCTTAACGACGAAGCCATGATTCAACAGCTGTTCGTCTATATAACTTTAAAAATAAAAGGCAAATTGTCTAAACTGAGTAGAATTTGGGATTATGTGTAAGTTCACAGTTTATTCAATCTCTGGTCAAACGAATCCTTTTGTATTATAAGGTGTGAATGTTTGTTCAACAATAATTGGCCCGCGCCATGCTTCCTTTTCAAAGTAAAGCACTCAGAAATGAGGTGACATTTTCTTTTGAAATAATTGCATGTAATTTGAGATAAGGATGTTTGATCAGTATTCTCATTAGATGCTTGATGTTTAGAAGTACAAGTACTGAAATTCAAAACGAAATGGAATTATTTGAATGTAAATATTCTGATGTGTGTATGTTTGGAGATATGAACTCACGAACGAAAGAGTTAAATGATTTTATAGAAGTTGATGGAGAGCTTTTCAATGGGCGTAATCTAGATGACATATATTCTGAATTTGAAATCGAAATGAAATGTTTTGAAAACAGTTATGTAAATGTATACCGACACAGTTCTGATAAGTCCGTGAATAATTATGGGTACCAGATGATTGATTTTTTACAGTTTAACAATTTGTATATATTGAATGGTAGGACAGCGGGTGATTTAACGGGTAAAACTACATGTAAAGGTGTTAGCATTGTCGACTATTTCATTTGTAGTGCTAATCTGTTTCATGAAGTGGATCATTTAAATGTAATTGATTTTTGCGAATTATACTCTGATGCTCATAATGCAGTCTCACTAACGTTTTCATTCAATGATATTGTTCATAACACTGTTAATGCAGACGAAAGCCCGAAGGCAAAACTGTGGGATAGTTCAAATGCAGAACTGTTTGTTGATAACATCAGTATTTCCGCCGTAGGGTCAGCTCTGCAAAAGTTATGTGAACTGGAACTAACCCAAGACATTTCTCAATCGGATATCAATGGTGTTGTTAGAGACATATCTCATATATTTGTCTCTTCAGCTAAGGACAGTTTCGGCTACTTTAATCGTTGCAATATTAATAACAATGAAAATAAAAAAACTGCCAAATTGGTTTGGAAACAAATGCAAAAAAGTAAGAAAGCAGTTTCATCGCGCTAAATATTTATATAAACTTAGAAAAACGTATGCTAATAAGATGAATCTAAAAAACAATAGTAAGCTATATAAAGATACGATGCGATCATTTTACAATAAATTCAAAAAAGAAAATGTTGCAAAAATACGTAAATTAGGTAAATCCGATCCAAAAAAATATTGGAAAATGTTATCTGGAAAAAAAAGTGGACACGTTAATGCGTCTTTGAAAGACTTGTTCGAGTTTTTTTAAAAATGCTAATTATGACTCTGACGTCTCTAATTTAGACAAACCCGAAACCGTTTATAATGCAGAAAATAATCTCAATGAGAGTGTCAACGACGAAATTAACTCAGTCATTACCGAAGTAGAAATAGAGAATGCGGTCAAACAATTAAAGAATAACAAAGACAGTTATATGTTAAGCTTTTCAATATTATATTTGATACAGGCATAGTGCCAGAAGATTGGACTATAGGAATTATTAATCCTATTTTTAAAAATAAGGGGCATTCGTTTGATCCCAGCAATTATAGACCAATCACATTGTTAAGTTGCTTCGGAAAACTATTTACAACAATTATAAATATACGTCTACAGACGTTTTTAGATACGCATGATGTAATAACTGAACATCAAGCAGGATTTAGGAAAGATTTTTCTACAACCGATAATATGTTTATTTTACACAGCCTTATACAAATATTAAATAACAATAAAAAGAAACTATTTTGTGCTTTTATAGATTTGAAACAAGCTTTCGACAAAGTATGGAGAGCAGCGTTATGGTATAAACTATCAAGGCACGAAATAACAGGAAAATGTTTTGATTTAATTAAAAGTATGTATAGTAATATAAAATCATGTGTAACTGTAAATGGAACACATTCCGATTATTTCCCATCTAATATAGGAGTACGGCAAGGTGAAAATCTTTCGCCAATTTTGTTTTCACTATATCTAAACGATCTACACGATTTTCTGCGCAGTAGTAATATTGTTGATGGTACATACTGCCAACCTCATGCACTTGATCAAGTAAACATGTTTTTTAAATTGTTTGTTTTATTATATGCTGATGATACAGTTATTGTGTGTGAAAGTGAGAAAGATTTACAGAATGCATTGAATGTTTATAAATTGTATTGTGATGAATGGAAACTTACAGTAAACATAGATAAATCTAAAGTGCTGGTTTTCTCAAAAGGTAGACAATCTAATTATAAGTTTACGTTTAATGGTGATTCAATTGATATTGTAACAGAATATAAGTATCTAGGTATATATTTGAGTAGAAGTGGTTCTTTTTATTTGGCAAAGAAACATATTGCTAATCAGGCTACTAGAGCTCTATACAGTCTACTCAAAAAAGCTAGACATTTGTCATTACCAATAGACTTGCAAATAGATTTATTCGATAAAACAATTAAACCCATTCTTTTATATGGCAGTGAAATATGGGGGTATGGAAATCTTGATGTAATTGACAGGGTACAACTGAAGTTTCTAAAGCATATTTTGAATCTAAAGAAATCTACTGCAAATTATATGTTATACGGGGAAACAGGGGTATTTCCAGTATCAGTAGATATTCATACTAGAGTAATTTCGTTTTGGGCTAAAATTAATCATCCAGAAAGAGCTAAACTTTCAAACTTAATTTATGAAATACTACGCAGCCATTTCAAATATAGCGCATCAACTATTGCAAAAAGAAACTTTCAGTGGCTAAACCAGATCAGAGACATACTGATTAAATGTGGCCTAAGTGGAGTATGGGATTCGCAGACCTTTCCCAACACTAAATGGTTAAAGTGTTCAGTAAATCAAAAACTCAAAGATTTATTCTTAAATGAGTGGTATTCTAAAGTAATGAATTCGAGCAACAGTACCTCCTATCGTTTATTTAAACATAAGTTTTGCTTTGAAAACTATCTTACCAACGCACCATATTGTTCGTTAAAATATATAACCAAATTCAGAACAAGAAATCACAGGTTACCAGTTGAAACTGGCAGTTGGAATAAAACTCCGTATAATCGTAGAATATGCCAGCTTTGCAAAACGGATATAGGAGATGAGTTCCATTATCTGTTTGTATGCCGCGAATTCAAAACTCAACGTAGTAAATATATCAGTCCAGAATATTTTAAAAGACCCAATGTATACAAATTTGATAAATTAATAAACACCAAAAATAATTCAGAGTTTAGAAAATTGTGTGAATTTATTAAAAACATCATGCAAAGAGTCAAATAGAAAATATTTATGTTGTAATGTAATACTGTTTGATTTTGTTTAATTATCATATGTATTGGTTTCGACATTATTTTTGCCATGCAATTGCCAACAAATAAATGAAAAACTCTCCCATATATGTGTATATAAAACAGATCTTTAGTTATATGACAAATGAGGACTACCTGGGAGGCCATTTCTTCTCCCAGCTATTACCAAACTGCATTACTCTTTCGTAATTAACCACGTCATATTATATCTATAATATCTGTCTTCTATTATACTTATGAGCCTCGATGATGATTTAAATGTTGTTATACATACCTCATATATGCATGTAAATGTGAATTGAGTGAATAAAATATATTGTATTGTATTGTATTGAAAGTACGAGACTGCAGTTTAGAAATACTATTGCACGAATGAGAGGCTTTCTTAAATGAAGAATGCTGCTGAGGTCTTGATTTTTGAACAAAAGAAACCTTGAGTTAGCGAATAATCATCCGCCAAACGAGCAACATCTTACAATGTTTCAGCCTTTTGCTCATCTAAATAGGTTTTAATGTCACTGTTAATACACTTTTTAAACTCTTCAATTAAAATAAGTTGCTTTAACTTATCTTGATTGCGCTCAAGTTTCTTGGATGCACACCATCTATCAAAGAATTGTTCGAGCAAATTCAACATGTGTTTGATCACTTTCTTTCTTACAATTTCTAAACTTCTGCCAATATGCCTCAGGAACAAATGCATAAGCTTTTAAGATAATATATTTAACAGTTTGGTATGAGGAACTTTGTTCTACAGTTAATTGACGGGCTTTTCCAATTAAAACACTATGTACAGGTAATGTTTAATGTTTTATTGGCCATTTCAAATTTTCAGCAATTGTCCCAAAATGAAGAAAATATTTGTCAACTTCCTTTTCTTGAAAAGGTGGTACTAATCTAATATGTTTAGTAACGTCAACAGTAGAAGTTGAGTGGATGGGGTTGCAGATGGTGAACTTGCCTTATTGATTTATTATTTTGTTATTGCCAAAAGCAATGTATAAATGATTAAAGCACCGAAAATGTTGCTCTGCCGGACGAACCCCCAATTTCTTTTACGTGTAAAATGTAACAAGAAAGGAAACGAAACCAGCCACACACAATTTATAATTAACACATTTAGTTACATAAAATATTCACATACAGAATACACAAATCCAGTTCTTCATTATATCCTATTTTTGAATTAGGTCCATATAAAATTATCCAATGTTCCTTTAATTCACATTAGCAAGTGTCCCTTTATTCCAAAACAGAAAGTGTCTCTTTCAGTCTAAATTAATTTCCAATATTTCCGGTTTAGGCCAAATATCCTTTTACTGTTATTTTGAATGAGCACGATATGAGTAAATCCTCTCACAAATACATTTTATATTTCACATGACATCATCAAAATAATCTGACCAATCAGTGATCAGTAAAATAAAAACCTCCAGATTCTGGTAGGGAGTAAACTCGGTGTTTTGATGCTCAACTGACTTGAGCCCTTTATAAAACTAATTTCTAGTGATAAGTATATTAAAAGCTTTATTTTTTATGTGCAGCGGTGTGTTTTCTTTTGATGTTGTCTGATTTTAAAACACCAATAGGAATATATTCAATTTAATGTATGGCCTAATACTTTGATTTTTCATATAGAGATTTAGAGGATAAAGACCAAGTAAACATTTTTATTTTCACCTACTGAATATCTCAACATCTCGGAAATATGTAACTAATGACAGGATATGAAAGTTATGAATAGTTTGAATACGAGATAAACATGTTTACATCTATACTATATTTAACTTTCTTCAAGGCCAAATCAATAATAAACACGCAACAATGTTTGTACACTTTAGAGACGCATGCAACAATACATATAATCTTTTAGAGTAATAGAGAAAGATTGTGTGTAAGTAAGAAGGAGTATAAAGACATATGTCGTAAAAAGAAAAGAATTTTTGAAATTAAGAAATTAATCCAAATTGAGAATTTAAGAAAAAGTAAGCCAAAGGAATTTTGGAAATTCTTTAAAAGCAAAACAGTAAAAAACAACAGTTCACTATCTTTAGAACAGTTTCATGAATATTTTTCTACACTAGGTGATGATATTTTTCAGTTTTTGCAATAGTCATATTTTTGATGATAACGATTGTAGCTTTGAAGAGTTGGATGTTACAATAACATGTCAGGAGGTTTTACAAGCTGTAAAAAAATTAAAAGCTGGTAAATCCCACGGTCGTGATTGTATTTTAAATGAATATTTTATAGAAAGTGCAGATATTTTAGTATCTCACCTATGTGATATATATAATGCAATATTAAGCTCAGGTCACTTCCCTGATAAGTGGATGGAAGGTGTTTTGATTCCTGTGCACAAAAAGGGAGATGTTAATTGTGCAAGTAATTATAGGGGCGTTACATTAGTGAGTTGTATGTCAAAGCTGTTTACTACAATTTTAAACAACAGAATAGAATTTTTTTGTGTAAATAATAATAGAATTTCAGATGCCCAGTTTGGGTTTAAAAAGGGGCATTCAACGGTGGATGCAATGTTTACTCTTTTATCTATTGTACAAAAACATTTAATTGAGAAAAAAAGATTATATGTGTGTTTTATTGACTTAAAACGTTGTTTTGACAGCATAAATAGAAATGCACTCTGGTATAAACTTTATAATACAGGTATCCAGGGGAAGTTACTGAGTGTGATTAGGGATATGTGCAGTAAGGTTAAGTCATGCGTAAAGCAGTGTAATAGTTATTCTGAATACTTTGCATATGCGGTTGGTTTACGTCAAGGAGAAGTGATTTCCCCGATCTTGGTATCTTTGTTTATGGAAGATTTAGAATTGTTTATGCAAAATGATGGTAATTCTGGTTTGATAATTGATGAAATAGTTTTGATACTTCTTTTATTTGCTGATGATATGGCCGTCGTTGGGAGGTCGGTAGAGGAGTTACAAAATAGCTTAAACCTTTTGTATACGTACTGTAACATTTGGGGCCTGGAGGTTAATACCGAAAAAACAAAAATTATGGTGTTTAGAAATAGAGGTCCAATACATAACGATGAGAAATGGAATTATAACGGGGTTTTAATAGATGTGGTGGACGACTTCAATTATTTGGGTACAATTTTAATTACACAGGGTCCTTTTTAAAAAATCAAGAGCATATTATTGGGAAGTCATTAAAAGCTCTAAATGCTTTATTATATAATTGTAAGAAAATAAAACTAAAACCTAAAGTTTTATGTCAATTGTTCGATTCTTTTGTTGGATCTATTTTAGGATATAGTTCGGAAATATGAGGTTTTAATAAGTTTAAGGAAATTGAAAGAATACATTTGAAATTTCTGAAGAGAATATTAGGGGTAAAATCAAACACTAGTTCTAGTGGTGTATATGGAGAAATGGGTAGATACCCTCTTAATATAACGCGATATGTGCGTATAATAAAGTATTGGTGTAAAGTTGCAAATAGTGATACTATTCTAGTTAAAACAGTGTATGCCCAAGGTGTAAATGATTGTGAGAGAGGCTATCAAAATTGGGTTGCAAGTGTTAAAAATCTTTTACATAGTCATGGACTTGGATATGCTTTTTATAATGCAGTCCAGTTAAATGTAAAATCATTTCTAAATGTTTTTAAACAAAGAGTAATTGACAATTTTATTCAACAGTGGCATGTATCAATCGATAATAGTCCAGGTTTAGACTCATATAAATGTTTCAAGAATAATTTTGAGTACGAAACTTATTTAGATATGTTGCCTTACTCATTGAGATGTATTTTTTCTAAAATTAGGTTATCATCTCATCCTCTTAGGATTCAGACGGGCAGATTTGCTCCAAACAGGTTAGCACGAAATGAAAGAATTTGTCTATATTGTGATTCTGGGGATATAGAAGACGAGTATCATTTTATATGTATTTGTAGACGTTTCAATGACTTAAAAAAAAAATACATTAAGAAATATTTTTTTATTAGACCTTCAATGTTTAAATTCATTGAGCTTATGAAATCAAATAACAAAAAAATATTACTAAATTTGTGTAAGTATATTAGAGAATCTCTTAGTATTAGACATTCTCTAATTGTGAACCAGTAATGTATTCATCCTCTCTCTTGTCACGTGATGTATTGTAGACTTAGATATGTATTAGATGATGTACTATGTACAAATCTGAATAACATTATTCTGTTCTGTTCTGTTCTGATAAAGGTAACATCATTGTATGCCAATGGGAAAGGTATTTGGTGATTTCATACCTAAACGAATACTATTCCTCGAATCATGCTCAAACTGCTTACTCAATCAATTGTTTGTTCTGGTGATTATTTTGTGTGTGATTATAGCCATCCAACAAGTGGAGATGATTCATGGATGCCAAGAGATCACCTCAACCGCGGCTGGTTATTTTTTACAACGCGCGTCGGGTGTATTGATTACGATAAGTTCAGTTGAGTAAGATTGATTAGAAAACATGATTGATCTTACGATTGCTGTGATTAGCGATAATGGCCCAGTTGTTCAAAGTTCGGTTAGCTTTATCCTGGGTTAGTGTCAATATTATATGATAAAGCTTCTGTGATAGACACACATTTTAGCACATTTACTGACATTGAAAAAATGAAATTATTGTCGCTTGAGAGAAGCGAATCAGACGATAATTAATTTCTCTTTATGTGAGTGATTCTCAGTCGAGTGCACGTGGCGTGCAGAACGCCAATTTTTGCCATTCAGCGTTGGATGACTGACCAGTTAACACGTTACAATTTTAGATACTGAGTAAATCGTGTTGCCGTAACTTACATATATCGGATTTGAATACATTTCAGGATATTGATGTTGTCCGGGCTGTATTGGTTCCATTGATTATTGAAACGTTTGTACCTTTGATAGTTAAAGGTCAAGTCCGAGATCATATCCTGGGTGATACCTTGAATACAAATGTTATCGGATAGGCCTACATGTTTCCCATACGGTGGTTTTTCGCGGACGGGTTGGTATCACCTTGATGGTGCTCTGTTTAAGGAATATTGGCCAGCCATTCTTTGATAAGAAAATCCAAAATGAATGAGGTATGGTTAATTGAAATTTTCATCCAAATGCATATTATAGGCATGAACAATGTCAAATAATATAATAAACGAAGTAATTCAACACTATTGATGTGAACATAATATCAGAAACAATATTTATTTGGCAGAAATAGTGCCCTTTATATTCGAAAAGTTTTGTACAATTGTACTCGAAGATGTTTTGTTTTTTTATGTTAAATAAATTTGTCCATATAATTGTCCATTTATCTAACAAGAGGCCCAAGAGGGCATGTGGACGCTCTACTGGCTAACATGGCTATTATAATATCAGTGAAGCGGGTGACTGCAATTTACGTTTTTTTTTAAAGATTTGGGGCAAATACAGCAGTTTTAACTAAATCAAGGGCCATAACTAAAAATCTGGTAAAGTTTGGTAAAGAACAGATTAAAAACGAAGGCCCTACCATATTAACGAGCATTTTTAACTAAACAAGAGCCACAACTCCTCTGTTACTGGTCCGATCGGGCTGGTTTTGAACTTGGTGTCAATAGAGGTAAAAAATCAATCAAAATTAAAAATAAATAAATCAAATAAAAAAAAAAATCAAGAAAGAAATAAAAAAAAAATCAACAAAAAAAAATCGCCACGAAAAACAATTTCAAAAAGAAAAAAAAATCAAAAAAATTTGGATCGGATGAAAAATAAAGGCCCTATCGTCTTAACGAGGCAAAATATAGCATTTTGAACTAAATCAAGGGTCATAACTCCGCTGTTACTGGTCCGATATGAATGGTTTTCGAACTTGTCCAAGCTTTCACTAATATTAACAATCTGATAAAGTTTGGTAAAGATCAAATAAAAGATGAAGGCCTTATCGTCTTAACGAGGCAAAATATAGCATTTTTAACTAAATCAAGGGCCATAACTCCGCTGTTACTGGTCTGACCAGGCTGGTTTTCAAATATATCCGAGCTTTTATAGACTTTAACAATCTGATAAAGTTTGGTAAAGATCGGATGAAAAATGAAGGCCATATCATCTTAATGAGGCAAAATATAGCATGTTTATCTAAATCAAGTGCCATAACTCCGCTGTTACTAGTCCCATACGGTTGGTTTTCGAACTTGTCCGAGCTTTCATTGACATTTACAATCTGATCAAGTTCGATAAAGTTTGGATGAACAATGAAGCCACTATTATAAAATCAAGGGCCATAACTCTGCTGTTACTAGTCCGATATGGCTCCTTTTCAAACTTGTTCAAGCTTTCATTGATATTAATAATCTGGTAAAGTTTGGTAAAGATAGGATGAAAAATGAAGGCCCTATTGTCTTAACGAGGCAAAATATAGCAATATAGCATTTTTAACTAAATCAAGGGCCATAACTCCGCTGTTAATAGTCCGATCTGGCTGGTTTTCGACTTTGTCCGAGCTTTCATTAATATTAACAAACTATTAAAGTTTGGTAAAGATCGGATGAAAAATGAAAGCCCTATCGTCTTAAAGAGGTAAAAGTTTACGGACGGACAGACAGACGACGGACAACACACCATCCAATAAGCTCTGCTGGCCCTTGGCCAGTAGAGCTAAAAATGGCATACGAAACATCATTTCTAAATTAAATACGAGATGTTATCACATCATCCAAATTTCAAAGTCAATCATTGTAAAAAACAACAGGCTATTCTTTCAATGGCATGTACTTTCAAAATAATCTCACGACTATAGTTTGGTGGCACTGACGGGTTTTAGTTGTCAAACTATTATAAATGGCAACCATATTTCTGGATGTAT
Source organism: Cyrtodaria siliqua (assembly GCA_037043455.1). Taxonomy (NCBI): domain Eukaryota; kingdom Metazoa; phylum Mollusca; class Bivalvia; order Adapedonta; family Hiatellidae; genus Cyrtodaria; species Cyrtodaria siliqua. The sequence goes on from JAWPHD010013058.1 coordinate 68,267, forward strand.
TAAACGCAAATGAGTGACTGTTGTGAATAGAAACATGGCAAAAGAAGAATAATTTATTATTAAATTCGAATAAAAACAGCACCAACTAAATAATAACATATGGATACGATCAAATGACCTGTTTATCCGAATGTTTCACCATACCGCATGTTTCAATTTACAATTCACGTGCATTCTTTTTATGTGTATCATGGTGTTGCAGGCACACGGCATATAAAGAAAGTCTTCATTTTTAACAACGGTGTACTTCGAATTTTGGATGTTGTGATAACATGGCTTACTTTATTTAGAAATGCTGTCTCGTGTGCCATTTTTAGATAAATGGACAATTATATGGACACATTTATTTAACATAAAAAACAAAACAACTTCGAGTAAAATTGTACTAACCATACCCCATCCATTTTGGATTTTCTTTCAAAGGTGGCTGACCTATAGTCCGTATGTAATTCAGTCGAAGGAAAGTGTATTATATAAGGGAGAATACTGGATTGGTTGTATGATATAATAGTAGATATACAATAGTATCTCCTTTGTTTATGCGGTACTGGGGAAGTATTGTTTATGCAATACTGGAGAAGTATTGTTTATGCAGTACTGGGGAAGTATTGTTTATGCAGTACTGGGGAAGTATTGTTTATGCAATACTGGAGAAGTATTGTTTATGCAGTACTGGGGAAGTATTGTTTATGCAATACTGGAGAAGTATTGTTTATGCAGTACTGGGGAAGTATTGAGTTTGCTGTATATTGTACTGTATAGTTCGCGTAAGCAATCATAAGTCATGTGAAAATAATAGACTGGCGCAAGTCTGTGATGAGAGATTGATAAATTGTATAGGTGTAGTTTCTTATATATCGTATTCTAAGAAAAAGAAATATAAAAAGATCGGACAGGGAAAGTAGCATTCAAGGAGGACAGTAAACCACAAAACACAGAAACAAACACGCAAACAGACAAACAAGAAGGCAAAAGCAATAATAAGTTGAAGGTGAAGTGTGTTTGTTATTAATTAATGTTAATAAGGTCAGTCAGTCGGTCGTCCAATGGCTAATACCAACAAATAATAAATGTTAAGTTATTACGTATGTTCATACTGTTCATACTGTCTTAGAAGCCGGATGTAAACCATAGGTTTCTTAGGCCCATTTTGATAAGTTGTTTTCCCAGTCAGGTTATATTTGCTTGCATGAGTGTTAAATGACTTCCGGTTCCTTATTGTCTATTTTGATCTGAACTTACGAGGATAATTTGCCCAGTGTTTACTTAGCCTACTGTAACAGAGTCAGGCATGGGGGACTTAAGTTATAAAATACCATTTCTCGTTAATGTGTATTTTAGGGAAAACGCTGACGAATTTAATTCTATAACTTGACACCGAACGGTCACACTTTGTGTAATTGACACATATCCTCATGTACCAGGACATGATTGATATTTGAACTCCAGTTATCTAAAGACAGGAGATGCTGTTGATTCCTCATTAAGTAATGGTCAGTGAGTGAATGTTACTAAACTTAGATTCCATATAAAGAAATATAAAAAGATTGGACAGGGAAAGTAGCATTCAAGGAGGACAGTCAACCACAAAACACAGAAACAAACACGCAAACAGGCAAACAAGAAGGCAAAAGTAATATTCACTGCAAGCGACATCACAAACACAAAAGGGTTGACAATATCGCTACCGCCTTGGAACGGTCAGAGGCAAAGTAGGCCACTTGGGGTTTAAACCGGTTCTAGGGTGCACCAAACCTCACACTTACCCTACTGTCATCCCAATAAAACAGGACAGTGTAAATAAAGAAATCCCCGCCATGATCTAATCTCTAACCAACAAGGCAGCATCAATAGGCAACCCTACTGATATATGGCACGCATAAAGCAGTAGAGACAGAGCTGGATAGATACGTAGAGCAGGTACGGTAGGCAGATAGTGCTAAAGATTAGGCTGTCGGTTAGGATCTTGTTTCGATAAAGAATGGTTCGGTGTTACGAACTTTGCCGGTGTTAACGGCAACACGATTGTTGTTAAGAGTTCGGAAGTAATTGAATCTGACTATGTTGCAGAAGTAACTGATTAACTTTATGTGTTGAACTGAACTTGTCTACATCCACAATTACTTGTTTAATAAAACTATACGATCACTGTGTTATTCAACGTAATGAACTATACGAACTTTAAAACGTGTTGTTGTTACACTACTTTTAAAGGAATTAATGGTGGGCGCCTCAATCACTATGTCTGGGAGTTTGTTCCAAGATTCTATGACTCTGTAGGCAAATGATTTTTTCCTAATATCAATTCTTTCTCTTTTTAAAATAGTTTCTTGTACCAAGATCAGGAGCCTGAGTGAATAGTTTATTTTTGACAATTGTATCAAAATTCTTAAGGATTTTATAAACCTGAATCACGTCAGCCCGCTCTCTTCAATATTCAAGGGTTGGTCCTAGCATAGTGAGTCTTATATGGTAAGGAAAGTGGCTGAACCTTCTCACCCCGAACTGCGTAGTTTCTCTACTTTGGACATTTTCTATAGCAAGTATATCCTTTTTTAGGTAGGGGGCCCAAACCACTGTGGCGTATTCAAGGCGCGGTCTAACAAGGGATTTGTATAAACACAGGAACATTTCTCTGTGCATATACGTGAACGTTTTAAAAATTAGGCCATTGCAGAAGCCAGAGCAACAAGAGAATAAACCATTGAGGGCACGACAAAACAATACTGCACACAAACATCAAACGTCACCGTCCTTTTGGGCTTTAGGTAGACGTCATCATAGGGTCCACAGCCTGTCCGGTCATCGCACAATTAAAGAGGAAAGCATAGTGGCGAATTGTAAATGGGTCCACCACCAAGCATGCAGTGCATTGCAAATTGATAGGGTCATAACCTCTTCTGATATTGCAAAGGTTTTACTAAGTTT